>JAACNH010002268.1:0-42949 GCA_019447015.1 Hymenochirus boettgeri
TCTGGTAACTTCTTCTATAGAAGCAAACAGATCCCTCTTTCTGTCAATCTTAAAATATCCTGTTTCCTCTACAAACTATATAACTGGGATATTTCCTTTTTGGAACATCCAGGAAACAAATAATTATACTATAAAAAGATCACATTACCTCAATGAATGTTTGATGTATTAACGCAACCCACCGAACGTAAAATAAAGTTATGATACCATGTTAGAGATCTCAAAATTCTATTTAAACTTTATTCAGTGTCAACACTCATAAAAGAGACCACCATAGATAATGGTGCACACATAGTTAAATATTGTATGATCTGGAAGGTACAAGCTAGGAGATATGTTTATTTAAATGCAGACACGTGTTATGGCCCATGCAGCAGTGTGATTAGATTAAGTTTATCCGTAGGGAATTTGGTCAGTGCTAGTACTAGGTTTCCACCTCCAGATGGCGCGTGATTGTCAATGGAGGAGTTAGAGGACTATAAACTAATGACAGATGCTCAATGTGCTTTCATGGATTTAGGTTTCATCCGAGGTTGTTTCCAGACGACACGGGTCACAGGAGAGCTGATAAAGTCGGCAACCCTTTCATTCTCTGCACTTACTAACACAAAAGGGGTTGTCTTAGTCACTTTGGCTATTTGTTTTCCTTTCCCTTCCTTCTCTCGGTTTGTAATGGGAGACTCAGCTGCAGCTTCCTGCCAATTCAGGTTCCCCTGTCTGAAGACAGTGAACATTCTGATCTGATATTGGACTTATATAAGAGAGGGAGGAAGGTCTTTGTATACGTCCCGCTGTTATGGGAAGAGGGGACGGTGGTTCTAGTGTTATCAGACCTCATTGCATTTATTCCTTTTTATTAGTCTCCGAAGGATACCGAAGTGTTGGGGGAGGGATGTGTGTATGTTTACTTCTATCCAGAAATGTCGTGAGCACCGGTTTATCAGTTTAACCTTTCAGACAAATATCCTGGCTCAGGCTTCACTCGTGCACAGTATGTTGGTCAGAAGGAAAACAAATAAAGAACCAATCTTGTTTACATAGACTGGATACTGAACAGGACAGACAGGTATTTCCCGGCCCTCTAGTATGGCAGAATTAGGTAATACAGATTAGTTTATGGTGTAGTGATCACCCACTACCATTTGTATGTTTCTAACACTGGGGTCCTCCAGTTCCAACATGTTCATGAGCACAAAACTTTTCAACTGACCTGTTTATTATTTGAAATAATCAATGAATAGAACATACTATAAATTCCTTTTCAGTTGCATTGACATGTACACGCACTCACTAATTGCATATATAAATTATATCGGAGCAAGGTGAATAGTTGATGATGTGAACACTTCTACACTGGGTTTGAGCGAATACCTGGTTATACTACTGTAACTATTTCTTGCCAGTCCAGTGCAACTCTACCTTTCAGTCTGTCATAGACGAGGACTATGGGACACACTGGTCAATAAGCTTGTCGGACTATTGGTCAGATCATCCAAAAACTTTCAGCGAAGTATACTCCAGTCACACCTCAATGGCACGGCCCCTTAGTCATAGGCGCAATTCCCCAGCCCTCCACCCTCAAGGGCCACAGCAATATAGCAAATGCAAAGAAGTTATTATTTTGCCTTACTCTGGATTGATTGTTGGCATTATGGGTACATAAAAAAGTTGGACTAGATGAAGGTTTTTCTTTATTCACCTTCCAATACTATGTTACTATATTTGTCATCTGGTCTCCTCTCTCTCTGTTTTTGCTCCCTTGTGGCCTGTGTGCTGTATCTCTTCCTTCTGCTTGTTTATGCCGATTTCTCATGCTGTTTTCTCTGATTGTCATGCTACATGTGTGTGAGCATCTATATCTAAAGTGGGATTAGAGTAAAGTAGGAGAACCAACAGTTCCTTTATTTATCAAAACAAATTGTAAGCTGTTCTAATCTCTCTAGTGCACCTTTTTAGTTCCCTTCGGCAATTCCAGGGTCATTAGCATAGGTGTGGACTAGGCTGCAGTGCACTTTTAAGGATCAGAGCACAACTTTAACATATAGTTTTTGCGGCAGACATGGAGTATCGAAAAGAGACGCTTGTGCAGCCACCACAAGCCTATTTACCAGAGGCTGCCATAGCTGTGCACTCATAAGTTTTAACGCCAACTGATAGCTGGCCTAAATACTTAAAATCTAAGTGGGCATGCTTGTTAAAACAATTAGAACAAAACATTCTTAAAAACATATTAAAACTTGACAACAGAAAAAAAAATTCTGGACTGATGGATAAAAAAGTGATACATTTTACATTGCAGTATCGCTTTGGTTATATAATGAAAAGAGGAATTGATTTTGAAGTGATTTGATTAAAGATTCATTTTGTATAATCAATTGAATTTAAAGGGCACTGTGGTCTCAAAACAAGCCTGCAGTATTTTCCTTTACAATGAGCCAACAATACATCTCTGGCTGGAGCCTGTGAGAAATTATATTGGGGTGAATGATGACAAACTTCTATTTCCATGTGTGAGTGACATCACCTGACCTCGCCCCCCCATGTTCCCCGGGGGAGAAGCATGCTCAGTTAAGACTTAATGCTGGGGAAATCAGGAAGTACCTGGGGGAAAAATTGACAGTTGAGGAGGGGAGCTATTAAAGCAGACTGAGGCTGGTCACAGGACTACAAGCTGGTCACATGGCTGAAAACAGGAAGTGTTCAAGCAGAAAGTAATATGCTGAAACTTTCCAGCAATAACTTCTCACAAATTTATCTAGAAATGTGATTTAATTTTTATTTTGAAGATACGATGGAAGGCTTTTATATAATCCTTACTAGTTTGGAAGAATTGGAGACCACAGTTATCTTTAAACATCGGCCATATAAACTCTTTCAGGCTATTCAATAAAAGTTCTTATCGTTAAAATGTGCTAATTTTCCTCCAATATTAGCTTTCAAATGTTAAATAAGATCTGATTGGTTGGGGCAAATTTAGCACCATTTTTAACAATAAGAACTTTACAGTAATTGAATTTGCTGTTTATATTTGAATTGTGTAAAACCTTTTAAATGTATTGCCACTGATGGTAATAGAACCAACTAGGTCCCACTTTCCCAACATGGATACCAAAGGTAGTTTTCCTTGGGGTTTGTTCAAACTTTCCTAGCATTTACTTAATGGCATGTTTAACTAAGACACTGCCACTGTGATGTTATTGCAACAGATTATACCACTGTGGCCTCTAAATATATAAGGAGCATCCATTATTTATTCCATACGGCAGCTACTTATTTCTGATATTTAATTCTTATGACGTTGAAGCATACTATACAAGTGCTTTGTAATTCTAATCTGCTAATTTACGACTCTCTTAAAGTCTCGTGATCCCAACTGGACTTTCAGCTTTCCACAGATGTTCTATAGGATTCAGATAATAGGCCAATTTCAGTGTTTACTCTTCAACTATTGGTTCATTACATTTGATCTGCATTTCAGACAGACACCTTTCACCCAGGGCATTAGGGTTCACTCCTGAATGGACAAATAGTCTTCTGATTCATGGCAACCATAAATTCAAAGTGGCTCACACCCAGTGTTATGAGGCAGAAAGAAAAACACCCTTTAACATATGGAGCCTCTTCCAAATAGACCAGATAAATTATATAGAGTAACAAAAGTAGATTTTTGCTTAAAAAAAATGCTATTAGACACAGCTTTTTTTTCAGCCTCAGTTAATAATTTTTGTTCAGTTTACATAATGAAGATGACTCTTGGCATCTCTTGTGAATTCCTTTGGTTGTTTGTTTATATTTGGATCCAGAAGATTTCATTATGGAAGTATAAACATTTTGTGGAATGGATTAATAGCTAGTGGAGATTATGAATAATGAATTTTCTTTGTGATGGAAATAGAAATCCTATGCGAATTATGTTCTATTTTAGCTGCCTAGATTCACAAATATGGTTGATTCCCCTGGTTATTTACTTAAGACTTAGGATTGTATACAGTATGTAGTCTTGCTTTTAAGAATTTTTCGTCCTGGAAGGTGTGATGCTTTACATTAATATTAGCATCTGGACAGTTATTAATATGTCAATGCAGTTCGGTTAGGATCCCTTGTCCTGGCCTACCTTGCCCATTGTGGTTGGTGGTCAGGACTATCTGAGGCTGCAAAGTTATGACACGTCCGATTGTCAATTCGCCCAACTCAGACAAACAAACGGGTGGACACTGGTCAATGCGGCCCAGTTAAAAATCCAATATTACACAGAAAATATGGGTAGCTTTAGAGTATTTACTGTGCTTATAAAGGCTGAATATAAAATGATGTATTTGTAATAACTATATTGAGGCCATTACAAAATGTCTTCATTTGTAATTAACGGTACATATAGTGGGTACACACAGCCAATAAGGCTGATCCCATAGGACCTCTATTGGCTCCATGTGTGGCCAGATAACAGATCTCACGGTTGAGTGGGCTGAGGACGAAAATTCTATTATGTGCTTTACTTTAAAGCAATGTTTCCCAACCAGAGGTCCGGGACCCTTATGGGGTTCTAGGGGTTAGTCAAGAAATGGAGACAGGAGTGTATAGTTCCATGCTTGAGTGCAGTATTTTAAACTAAGATACAGTTATTACTCTATCTGTTATATTTCTAGGAATTATCGGGGAGATGTATACTTACCGCAATGCTCCTCTTTACCTCGGGTTCCCATGATGCAGATGGTCACTTCAGATTGAGTGACGCATCGTGGGAACACGGAGAAGTAGGAGCGCGTAGGAAATGTCTCCATTTAGAAGGTGTTTGTTTTTTGTGCTTCTAAAACATTCAGTTTTTTCATCGGGGGCTGCGTCATTAATACCAAACCCAAGCTAATTCGATATACATTGGGAAGATGGGTTAACTTTTTTTGACCCCATACCGGGGATATTACCTCCCTGTATGTATGTAATATCATAGAGAGAAAGAGATAAATAAATATATATAATCATTTTTTATGTAGGGGTTTCTGAGACATGAAAATATTTCAAAGTTTTAAAGCTTGGATTACATATCAACTATGTAAATGAGAAATAAACGGTAGAAGAGTTACCATCCAGTATTTTTTTAAATAATGTATCACTTATTCCAGATATGTGGATTGTACAGAATAAAAAGCTGACTCAGCTCCATTTTTTTTTATGGATAATAATCCATTAAAAGTACTTTCCTGAATCGGACCACCCCAAGGATTGGAACTAAAAGCTGACATGTATTTCGGATAAAATACAGGCAATCTTCAGTGGATTTAATTAGAACAGATATTTTAATGAACAAACAGGCCTGCCCAGAAAAAAGACCATTTATGAATATAAATGCTCAGCTGCTTTTTAGAAACTGAGGTTTATTTAGCTACGGTTCAGATTCAAATCAAAACTATGGTTTGTATTTTTTTTATTGTAAAACTGGAGGGGCTAACGCGTCATTACTGAAAAAACAGTTGTGTGTCGTGTGTGAAAATGTAATTTGCTTGTTAGCATTATTGATATTCTACAGAATTTAAAGGACAACTATACTCACCTCACACCCAGGAGAGGATCTAAATGCTAGGTCCTTAACCCTGGGTTTAGCTGCTTCAGTGCTGGTGCACTCATACTCATTCCTACTTATGTTCTGTTTTAGAAGCGTGTCTTCCTATTGGTTGTTTGGCCTGGGTCGGGAATGCGAGGTAAAGAAGGGCACAACCAGGGAGGGAAAGTTTAAAAGGAAGCGGGGCATAAGTGACTCAACACAGGGGTGAGGACCTCACACTGGTGCTTTCAAATGGGAGGGGGGGGGTTTAAAACAAACAGTATTGTTCCTCAGGGCAAAAAAACAAGTGTTGCAAGTTTTTTTGTTTGTACATAGGTCTCCATAATGACGACACAGGGGAAGATTTTTGGAGGCGGTTGTCATGACAAAAAGGCAATGGCAGATAAACATTTTGTCACAACCTATCATGTGGTCCATAGGGACTGCATGATCGGCAGTGAATTACCAACGTGTCCAATTTCCCTTTCGTCCCATTTGGAAGACTACATAGTTTCTGTGGCACCGGCAAAACCAACAGATATTCAGGCCAAGAAAAATGTGGTTGGTCAGCCTAAATATCTGATTGGGTGTCTACCATCTTGGTTCGCTGGCCTATAGTATTTGTCTGCTTTTCCTTCCATGTGTTGCCAGGACTTTGAACCAAGCAAACCGAAGAACTATATCAACATTTATAGGAATAGTTGATCACCAAGAAGTTTTTAAACAATAATGTGTTAAAACAACTCTTCTGCATGGTTTTCTAAATAGACTCATCAGCAGATAAGTTATAGTTCATACAATACAATTGTGCTAATGTTTTACACGTATCGAACATTAGACTCATGTTCTAAAAGCTGCAGGCTAGCGATTGCATGTACAGCATTTGCATCTTTCTCTGTCTCTCCTATGGAACCGCACCTTTCCCGTTCCTCTATGCCGACCGACATGCATCGCAAAAGAATGGGATTTGCGGTTGCATGTTGGTCACATAAAAAGAACAGGAAAGGTGGATTGGGCAGGATCGGTCAAATGTCGCGGGATAGCACGTCGGGGGTAAGTAAAATCGTATAAATGTATGGCTACCTTAGGCTCCACATCAATTTGTCACTGACTTCTCTCCTGCAAACATTTTTTAAGCCATCTGAGTGAGCTTGGATTTAGCTGGTTAGATAGCTGGTTAGCTTGTAGGACAGTTGGAAGAACTGCAGTCTTTTGTGTGTGTATTTATGTGAAAGAAAAAGAAATAGACACACACATGAGCACACTAAATATGACACACATAAATATAGATTTTTTTCTTTATTGAGTGCAGAAACTTTTATATCCTTTATATATAATAAGCCTACAACCACAAGGATGAACATTGATTTCTTGATATACTTTGTGTATGTGTGTGTGAATGGTATTAATGCACCCCTTACAATGATATTATCCATATAGCTTTACATTACAACAGCTAGTACCAGTCATGTAAGTCAGCAGTTGTTATCTATTTTTTTGTATTCTTCGCTTTTGTGTGCTGTGCCAGGTTCAGAGGTATATCATACCACAGAAAGCTATCAGTGTGGCCATATTTCTCTATGGGTATCAGCAATAGTATAATTAGTAAGAACAGGAGGTAGGAATTTCATTTCCTACTCCTAGTAAATGAGATATACTCCCAAAACAAAAAAAAACTAAACAAAAAATATTCTAAATAAGGTTTTTAGATGCACATATATAGCTTGTAATAGAGAGCTGGTGAAGTCACATATGGTTAAGCATTAGCCACTTAAGAGGGGGAATTTTGGAATAAAATAAGCAATATTTTATATGTCTATATTTATACGTTACACCAGAGATTTTTATGTATAATTTTTGCCAACACATTGCTTTCAACAACAGACACTTGGTTTTTAGAATTTTTAATGTATTTATGATACTTGCACTTTCTTTTTAAAGGACAACTCCACCCTCATAAAAACATCTTTTAGAAAGAAGGGCCTCTTTAAAATATGTTGATATATCATAGTTTGCTTCTATGAATTCATTACTGTATGCCTGCTATGCTTCTGGAGGCCTCATGGAAACTGAGCAATTTTAGAAGCATTACTGGAGCACGTGAGCATGCTCAGAAGAGGCAGGCAGGGGATTAACATTCAGTCATTGGCTGATTGCATGTGAGATGGTCAACTATCAATCTCCAAAACTGACAGTTGCTAACTGGAAGAACCAGGAAGCAGGAAAAGAAAACGGGGAAACAGACATTGTGCAGGCGGATTCAGGTTAGACACATATATATTACAGATTTCAAACTATTACGTTTAGGGGTTTGGGGGGTGATTTGCCGTATGTAGTTTCATTTTGGCGCTTGGACTTACCCTTTAAACAACACATAGCACTGAGCAATGAAAAAATAAAAATGTATAGAATATGTGGAGATTGGTTCACACTAGTCTACATCGTTTGCTGTTGAGGGCGTTTGTAGTTATTATGTGGTAATTAGAGTTCACTAAAGTGCACGTTCATTTGGCTTGAGAAAGGTCCTAGAAACAGGGCCGAAACGTTGTCTCTCACAGGATTGCACAACAATAAACTGAATTTGATTTGAAATAAGACCCATGCACCATTTCTTCTGTTTTGTACCTACTTGATCCTGTTTGGTGGCACGGGCAGATTGGAGGTCCTGGAAGTGAGTGCCTACTAGTCTGCTATATATATTATATATATTATAAATATATATATAACATATATATATATATATTATATTATATAGATATAATATATATATTTTTTTTTTTTTTAAATACAGTGACCCTACAGTGGTTGAGTACATGCATTTCATTTTTTAATTAAGTAGGATATGTATGTATTATAAAGCTATGGTACAAAGCAGGCCAAGAATAGAGAAGAGAGAAAATCTGTGTTCTGTACATATCCCATAGATCACTCCAATGGTTGTATACATCTGGCTCCTGTCCCATCCATAGACCCTTTCCCAAAGATTTTATGAGAAAATGATGTATGTGCACAGGCGCTCTGTGTTCTCAGTAAGTTCTAGCATATTGTAATCATTGCAAAGGAAATGGATGACAAAGAGAATGACCATGAATGACCTTGAGAAAGAATATTTTAAACCTGACCTGGTGTCTTTCATTTTCCAGCAAGAGAGGTTACACTGACCATGTTAAGGTCTCTATGGAATTTCAGGGTAGTTAAACAAAAAATAACAGATTCTGAACTGAAGTTACATCTGATTTACTTTGTTGCTGACATGCTCTGGATACATTAAAGCTGCTGTTCTGGACAAGACAATAATTGGCACATGCCAACTAATGGGAAAGAGATGAATAATTTTCCTTGTCTAGTGCAAGTATGTTCATACCTTCTGTACCATTAGCCTAGTCAACTAGCAGAAAACATTGAATATCGACAATGCAGGCCAACTAAAGGTATTCTTGGACTATTGACAGGGATGTGTAGATTATTTGTTAATAGGGGTCAGCTTTGTTTGAAGTACTGTGCCCCTGAATTACTAGTGAGTTAAACATGATGTTATAGTATATAATCAACAATAGTTTTTCTATGCATGTGATTTTGTATGTCTGGCTCAGTGGAAGGTTGAGATCATGAAGGATTGAGGTTTAGTCTTGAAGAATTTCACATAGTCATTCGACTGGATTTCAATTCAGAAGGACTTGTACAAGATTCTGTTAGCAATAAATACCATGGATGTGTCCCAATCAGCAATATAGCATACACAAAGGGGGGCTGTGGGAGCAATCCTATGGCAAAATAACATGTAGCGGAAGTGCTACTGATCTGACTAAAACATTAGAACAAACGCAATGAATAAGGCGAAAACTATCACCACACATCGCGGCCAGCAATACTTTTCCACAAAAGCGAAAACAAGCGGGTTTTTTTAAAGGCGAAAATAGCGCTAATGTCATTGTGATGTCCTGTGATAGCGAAATGGCGAAACAAAAAGCTAAAGTAATATGTCCTAGTTAATAAAAAAAATCAATATCAGATCCGATATAGATCGGGACAGGTGGAGGGTAGGTCAGATAAGACAAGGTGGAGGGGTAGGTCTTCTTCTGTCCCCTATCTGCCCCTTAAAATTTGTTACTTCTGCCTCTGTGCATTTTCCTTCTGATTCCAAGTCCATGCTGTCCAAATTTTCATTTCCCATACTCTCGGGTAGCGGACATATACCCCCCCACCCTACAGCCACTAGCCCCTAGACCACACATTACGCATTCATTGCAAACCTGGTTTGTTTAGGTTATTCCTTGAAATTGCCTGGCATATTAATGCTTTTAATAAGCTTTGTGGTAACTTTCACCACCTTTATCCCAAAAATCAGATACCACTATTATAAGTGGTGTAACTGGCAGTGAAAAGTTATATCGGTGAAAATTGCCGTTTCGCTTATCGCTGCGTTATCACTTATCGCTGCTCAATCGTATTTATAAAGCGCGCGCGATTATGATGATGTCACAAAATTTGCCTGTTAAATGGACAAGTATTGTGGCGAGGAGAAGTAAAGGGCTGCTGGGATGGGGGGGCGTGTCCACTGGTGCGTCTCCATGTGGGATTTGCGCCCTAGCAGGGGGCTCCCACAACCATTGGCAGGAGAACCCACACCCCACCAAGAGCCCTAAAGAGAATTTGAGAGTTTAATGGGGTCCTGCAGCTCTAACTAGAACCCCAAACTCATGCGCCTTATAAGTGGCCTTATGCACTGACAAGTGCCTTTGGTGGCTGGGCCAAATGTCCTTCGGTCGCGGCAAATTCGTCTACGACGAAAATGCAAACGATCGATCGAGGCGTTCCCAAAAGGAACCGCACGATCAATTTTCCACACAAGTCCGATCATTCGGTCGTCCGAAGTGCCGTGAATTGGTTGATCGGCCAAAAATATCAGCTGGTGTGTACCCAGCCTAAGAATTCCTCTCCAGTATGCTTTGTGTGGGTATATGCTGACACCCAAATCTACTTGTCCATCCCTGTGAAAACCCCTGAGGTTAATCTCAAACTCTTAAGTGTGGTCTCTATTTCTTCCACCTTAACTCGTAACAGAATGAATAATTGGGACCAAGGAGCATTATTTATAAAGGTCTGTATTACTTTGTTATCACTGCACAGCACTGCAAAAACGATTGTCATTACCACCATATTTATAAAGATGATCGTTCCCCTCCCCAGCAGTGCACACAATCCCCACATGGTGGTCGCGGTTATCAGTGATGCACAAATGACCGACTTTTTGCCACGAATATAGCCGATTTCTAAATTTGCCCCACCGAGTAGCTATAGCGGTGGCGCAAACTTAACATACCGTTATAAATAGGCCCCTTGTCCACCCCTGTCATTTCTATTTACAGTATGAGTCATCAACCCTGTTGAATCTTTTCCTCCTCCCTTTCCTTCTGTCGTCACGTTAACAAATGTCACCAGGAAATGTTGGTTTCTCCTTTGCAATGTTGCCAAGATCTGCCCTTTGCGGTCTTGCTCCACTTTAAAAATGCTCATGCATGCACTTATACTCTTTATACACAGTAACATTCCATACTTGGTTCCCAGCCTGTCAGTTCCCTCTCCAGTCTATTCTAAAACGAGAAATTTGGTCATTTCACTCTCCTTCCAAGAGAGAACCAGCAACCCCGATACTTCACTCCATAGGCTGGGCTTCCATCCAACAAAAAAATCGTTCTTTTAACCTTTAAATCCCTTCACTGCCCTACTTATCTTCTCTATTGGCCCCTTATGTTCCTGGACAGCCCTGCGTTCCTCGTGAGGAAATCTTCTCTGCAAACCACAACAACACTGCCTCCTACCAGCCTTAAACCATTCTCTCTTGCTGCTCCCTAATTTGAAACTCTCACTCTCTCACTTTACCAGTTGAAATCCATTAAGACTTTTAAATCTAAATGGGAAAATCCCGAGATCAGAAAATCTGAAACGGAATGAATTTCGATAATTTTCGAAATGTACTGAGCTATTTTTGCTAATTTTCTAAATAGCCATGAAAATATGATCGAGACCATTTTCGAGTTCTGATCGTATTTTTGAAGATTTAGAATGTTTGAGGTATTATCGAAAAAGCCCGTACATTCGAAATTATCGAAAATGTCTTCCAAAGGGTTCGTGTTGGATCCGGGTTTGTGTCAACCCGAATCCTATCTCTAATTAATACTGATATGCTCCTTTTTACTATTGTACTTATGTCCACTCCTTTACTTAATTACTTTAGCTTATTGATATTAGTTATAAATATATATATACATATATATACGTATATATAAGAGTATACGACTGATAGCACTCCACACTACTGAGACACATGCCTGGGTGTCTTCCACAGTCCATTATAACAATCCATAGAAAAGAAAGCACTCACGGGCTTCTTCATATCAGTGAACAATCTTTATTCAATAACCATAAGTCAACGCGGTTTCCGCCCCAGCCAGGGCTGTCGTAGGACTAAAAGGCTATAAAAATTTAAACCCGTTCGCCCAACCCCCATAGGTGCATATCATAACACTTACCATCACAGGTACACTACAATCCCATGCTCCCCTCTGGCTCAAACACTAGAGACACGTGGATCAAGGAAATGGCTGCCAAAATCGTAAACAACGCCCTCATCAATGGCACCAATCCAAATCAGAGGGAGGAGAGAGCAGGGGACGTGCGAACCAAAAGGCACGCGCCCCCTGCTAACACGCTGTAGCCAATCCACAGTTAAGGCGGGGACTCCCACTACGCTCCTAGTCATAGAGCACCACAGAACCGGAGCCGGAACACATCCAATAGTAGTGCCGACACAACCCCAACTTCAACAAAGGGGAGAATACCCAGGACAGGGCATAAACACCACACCTCCATATAGAAATAGAAATAATATATATATGAGAGTCTTTAATTATGCTTCCAATTATCTTTGTTTTTGCTTATTTGTGAGGCCAGATCTATTAGCACAGGGTTGTAAAGCCCACTCTATTTCTTGGAAGACTCTACATTTACACCGACTATCCTTTTTATTAATATTTGCTGCTTCTTTCCTATAAAGCAATGAGGAGAAATAAAACAAATAAAAAAAAATCTGAAGTGAGTCTGGGCTTTGAACCTGTAACATCATGAGTACTACACACAGCCTGCATAAATGAAAGGCATATTTAGCAATTTTGATGCGTTTGTGGCCACAGCGGTTATAAATAAGAGTTTAAAGAATGAGGGTTATGTGGGGATTATTTTAATGAAGCTGAAAATGGACCTTACAGCTTGTAATCAAAGTGTGCTGATCCTGTCTCATGTTATGCTACAGAAACTACAGATTATCCATAATCACAGTGGTTACAATAGGAAAGTTCCTGTTGCTACCTGAGAATCTGGATTTTATCCAAAAAACCTTTATTTAAGCCTGAAAACTGCAATTCTATGAGCAAAGCAAAGGTGGTAGTTTACAGCTAATACCAGTGTCATAGGGATTTGTCAATACAAGATTTAGTTCTTAGTTTGCAAAGATTACTCATTATTTCTACTCATCATGACATCCTGGACTCATCAGTGTAGACATTTTATAAACTAAGAAGAAAGAAATTGTAAAAGGAAACACTACTTATGAAAATGTGTCCACACGTACAGGTTGACGCTATATTTTATCTGCATGTGAGACTAGTGGTTGATTTTATCTTGTAACGCCTAAACCTTAAAAAAGTGAAGATATTGAATTATTTGCTCCTGCTACTTTAAAGAACCTGGCCCCACTCCATTTAGAGCCCATTGGGAAATGAGTCATGATTGCTCTGCAGTACTATCTCTATTCCGGTGCATAAAAAAGCTAAAGCGACTTATGCTGAATTGCAATCCGGTATTAAAATTGCCAAGACAATAATACTAGCTATAAGCAAGTTTTATAAAGAGCTTTATGGCACATCTGTGGCATTAAAGGGATCATGTCCACCCTGTAGAGAACGTTTGCCACACATAGTAGGGTTCCTTCCCCAGCCCCAAACGCTATAAAAGATTTTTCACGAAAGTTTCCCAAACTCTACGTACCTTCCACTCTTTTCTCCGCCCTCTGTTTGCATGTAACTGCAAGTAGGGGGCCGGACTGGCAGCCGCATCCCTGACTGGCTAAGAGGCAGCCAATCACTGACACGGCTGCCAGCTGCACAGAACGCCAGGGGGAGAGAGTAAAGGTAAGTAGAGTTGGGGGACTTTCTGAAAAACTTTTATAGCGTTGGGGATGGGGGAAGGAACCCTACTATGTAGCAAAGTTCTTTATGCTAGGGGGAGGGAGAGAAAAACGGGAGGGAGAAGGAGAGGAGGAGGGGGGGGGGGCTGTGTGTGCATGCCAAACTTCTCCGGAGGGAGACAGGAGGCAGAGTTCCTATATGGACTCAGCTAGGCTCTGGTGGCCAGTTTTTGGGGCTTTGGGGGGGCTTACAGGAGAACCATTTGGAGCTGGGAGTGTAAGGTAAGGATTTTATTACACTACAGAATGGGGCCAGTATGGGGTTAAGTTATAGTTTTGGGGGGATGGACATGGGATTTTGCATTGCCTGTAAATGTTGCAATAAAAATGTACTTTTATATATATGCGAGAGAGATTCAATATCAGTTTAATCATTGTAAGACCATGCAGCCTGGTGTAATGTTGGGTGAACGTGGGTTTACATTTATTTTGGGCAATGTGCAGTTTTTCAAATAATGCACCCGAAAACAATACCGACTCTACCATAGAGCAAAAACTTAACACGGGATGGTATAGGGGAATTTAATGTAGCACCAGCGGAGGCGCTTACCTTTTCACGAACCGCCATGCAATACCGGGTGTAAGTTGCTAATTGATTGGATTGTGGGATTACAAAGTGAGGCACAGATGTTGTATTTTTGTAAATGTGCTTGTCTATTGGACAAAGTTATGGATAATGTAGTCCCATTTAAAGGATATATTTATATTGCCTCAATGCAAATTTTTTTGCTTTAAAAAGAGTAAAGGTAGCAGCCCTCCTCATCCTTTTCCCCCTGATTAGAGCCTCTCTCTGCCTTCAATTAGCCATTATGTGAGGTGTAATGGGTGGTGTATGATTCTGTCTGCTTATAAACTGTCACTCAAAGTTAGACATGCAAACATCCCCCCCCACCTTGATCAGTTTGATATAGTAGGCTGCAAGCAACAGGAACTCTACACAGTTCTGTAGGCAGATTTATGTTTAAGTGATGTTTAAATTACCCCTTATTTTTACCATCACCATTAAATGTTTTTGTATAAAAGAGTGTGTGTGGTGTGTGTGGGGGGGGGGCTACTGCCTGGAGTAGTATGTATAATATATTATTTTTAATCTAGTATTAACAATATAGATTGTATAGTACACAACACAACGTAAGTTTGTGTCCTGAGTTTATTTCTGAGTCATTTCCTCCCTGGACACATCTGCAAGGAGTTTGTTATGTTATCCCCGTGCTTGTGTGGGTTTCCTCTTGGCACTCCGGTTTCCCACAAATTAAAGACAATACTGATAGGTTGTATGTGTCAAATAAATGTGATTGTAAGCTCTTCAGGGCAGGGCCTGAGGTGAATATATACATGTAAATTGTAAGCGCTACAGAAGATGTGGGCGCTATATAAATCCTCAATAATGATATTAATAACCCCAACATATAACCCAACAATAATGCTACTGTAGTTAATGGAGAAAAGTTAATCTATGGATTTTATCTTTCCTATGTACAATTAATCATGCCTCGTGCTTCTGAAATCAGCAATTTTGTTCAATAATTTCATGAAACTGTAGATTTCCGACATTATTGCACTTGTAGTCTTGCTAATATATTTCGTTATTTCACTTTAAGGGCTAGAAATCTTGAAGATCTAAAGTGTCCTATCCAGTGATATTGGGCAGTTAACTGTTTGTTCCAAGAATGTTTCCCCACATCACATCAGAACAAGATTGGATTTTACCTTCAAATTATACCAAGTATTGCAAAGCAATGTACTGCTTCGCTCGATGGACTGACCCGCTATGCATGATGGAGGTCTTAAACGGCCTTTCAACGACACAGCACATACTGTACATTTTGTCCATTTTGCTCTGACTGAGGGGCCATGTTTGGTAATCGTACACCATGTGCTTTGTGGGTTGGACCATGATGACACATATGTACCTACCTTAAGGTCTGCTTAAGAGAACTGTTGGTCTAAATGAAAGGTTTCCTACCTTTAAAACGAGCCATCAACCACCTCTCTACGTGCTCCACACCCATGATATAAAGAAATGACTGACCAGAAAGTTAATAGGTGGGAGGCTGACATGTGACATTCTAAGGCATTGTGCACCGGCGAGCACAACCCCAGACTCCCTCATGTGTGAGGGAGACAGGACGTCCCTCCTCTCTCTGCTGTGTGAAGGACCTGCAGCTGCAGAGAAGTTAAGGGCTCTAGCCCTTCTCTCTTACTATGTGAGCAACAGCCTTTCAGGCAGAGTTCTAACTATTAATTACAAAATCTATCTAATGTCTAAAGACTGCATTTTACAAGCAGTGGTTCTCATCTTAAGAGAATCCAATTATGGCCCCTTCATTTTGTAATCTCAAGTTGTTTGCAAAAAAGCAAAGGTGGTGGTTCTTAGATAGGTAGATATTTGTGTATAGGGCACCTTTTAGCCTTACACTTTACATCTGTCTATGTAGGTACTGTGGCTACAATTGGTGACATTTGAGCAGTATAATTCTCCCACTCAGGTGCTCTGGTAAAGACACCAAGATGGACTTAAATTCTGCACCTCTGTATTAGCCAACATGCATACTTTTGCCTCCCCAATGTGATATGACTAAATAAGATTCAAGATGCAAGAAGTCATTTTTATAAGCAAAATGCAAAATATTTGAAAAATTAGCCAACAAAAATAATGGTTAATGCCAATAAATCCCAATATGTATAATCATATATAGTAGCATTGATTGCTGACATAGAACTTTAAGCGGAAAGTATTATCATCGCTCTGGCTCTGCATAAAAATGGTTGATTGAATGGTTGTCCATTTATTTATTATTAATGAAACAGAAAACATATGAATGTAAAATAAATGATATAAAGCCACGGCACGCCCTGGATTACTTAATGTTTCTCTAATATTCTTTCGACATAAAACAACAAATATTTGTTTGTTGATAAAATATGAATGTACAGATGAGTCATTTTTTTGTTTCTAATCCTAAATGGGGGTGATTCTCTATGGAAACATCCCTTTCGTTTTTGCTGAGCATCTCTATTATTAATTTAGATTTTTGTTTGACCACGAGGGTGCGTATAAAGTGAACTTGTTTAAAATAGAAATGGTTTAATGCACAGTAGGGGGTGTGGTGTAGGTTAATTGCCTTTAGCGTGGGGTAAATGTGGTAAGAAAGCAAGTCGTTTTTCTATCTCTATAATGAAATGGCTTGATATTTATATTGATCATGATGTCATGAAATGAAATATTAGAAATATTAGGATTGTAACTGTCAGATGAAGGCTAGTGAACAAAAACATTGCAGCAGAAAAATATTAATAAAGGTCCCACCACTACCTGTCAAACCATATTGGTCATCATCTTCCTGTTAAACCGTGAATTGTTGAATAGAACAGTGAATAGTAGTTAAAGGGGCAGCTTTGATAAGCTTTGCTTTGATCAGTAGTGAGCTACATTTATGATCTGTAAAGTCCTCTCATCTTCCAGCATGCCACTCCTCCTGGTATGTTTCTAACCAATATTTCTGCTAATTGGTTTGTATGTATGGGTCAAACATGCTCTTATGAGCAACTGAATCAACCTAGCAGCTGAGACCATAAAGGCACTAGTAGGGGTCTTGCAAACAGGAAGTCAGTAATTAAAAGCATGGCAGACATCCCCTGCCGCCTCCCGGGGTGTGGAGTTAGCATCTTAGGGGTTGGAGGGGGCAGTGTTAGGGGCCATGGCAGGGGTGTTCAGGTGGTGTGGTGGCCAAAAGGGTGCGTGATGGGGAAATTAGAGACTCCTCTCCATTGTAGGAGACCATCCACCGAATGAGAGAAAGACTTCCGCGAGATGCAGGAGTCGGATAACGTGACATTGAGAATTCACTGGATGGGCAGACTATGGTCATGAAACTAGAAAATACTGAAAATATGAAATATGAATACTGAAAACATGTGTTGTGCTGATCTTCATAGGGAACTCTACAATTGGCCAGATTTACCAACATACCCGATTGCCTGTTTGTCTGACCTGGACAAAAGGCAACCGAGAGCGGCGTCGGCCGCCCTCACCCACATACTACAATATCTGACCAACTTATACACGGTAATATGGACGGTCACCAGGAAATATTGTATGTGTGATCTAGCCTTAAACTTTCATTCTGTGTTGTTTTTTTGTGAGCAGTTAATAAAACTTTAGACACTGCTAATCTTAGTCCTTGACGCAGGAATGTTGATAGAGGAATCAGGAAAAGAAAAAAGAAAAGGTCATTATATAAAAAAGTTATTGTATTTTATGTGATGTAATTTATGGATGGGATCTATGTTTACTTTAATAAAATAAAGATTACATTAGATCTATTTTTCTCTTTCTCCTCCCTTTATTTCTAATTTTACCCCACACCAATGAATTTTAGAATTGAGATTGTGTGTTTGGGTCTGCTTTGAGCCCACATACCAGTTTAGCCACAGGTAGGTAGATAGTCCAAGTGCACTCAGCCAATGTGGGTGCAGACTTCCAAACACTTACCACCTCCAAGGGAGTAGTTTAAGTTATAAATGGAAACAAGACGAAGTTGCATACCAGGGTGGATGGTGATTTATTAAAAAAACAATTATCAAAACAACTTGGGGGTACAATCTTTTCCTCAGGTGAAACTGAAGGGTCTTGTACTAAGAAATGTTGTGTTTGTAAGTAAATCACCATCATTAACACTGGAGTGCGACTTCTTGCCTTGTTTCCACATACCAGTATAGACACAAGCGTATTGACAGACGATTGGAGAGAGGAACTTCGAGTGTACTATACTATCTTGTTGTATGCACATGGCAACATAATTGTTGTAATCAATACATTTGTGTAACCGTGGCTACACCTACAATATGGCTACAGTTGTCACATTGTTAAAACAGCATTGTGTAAGATAATGGACATTAGTGTAATGCTGGCCATTCACTAGGCAGACATTAGATATGATTGAAAGTTCAGTTATAGACCAATGTCTATCTAATGTCAAGCAGAATTCTTAACTCTACGTTACTGTAATGTACCCGACTGACCATTTATTAGTGACTGAAAAAAAAAGAACAGGCCAAGGCGGTTCTTGGACAGTGTGCAAAATTTTTGAGGGGGAAACATCAGCTAAAGTACAGTGTATGGGCACCTTTATTCTTCAGATAAACTACCACAATATGCTGAAGCAGTATATCCTAATGATAAGTGATGAGTCCCGGATTCCATTTGGAATTGCCAGTTTCAAAAATCTGCGCTTGGCGTGGTGGAGGAGAATGGGGCCGCAGGAAAGGGGTTGGGCATGGCCTGCTAACACTGTCCCCATGCAGATGGGGTGGGGGGCTAGAAGGTATCCTTCAGGTATAAAGGGGTCCAAAGCTCAAAACCGGGACCACCCTTTGGTCCTAAAAAGACCTTTTCCGTCTTCTTTTACTTCTATGCCACCTCCTTAATTTCTGAATTCCTGCTGCCACTTTCTCTTGGACTGGGATGTAGGAAGATTTATTACACATACAGCATGGGGCAGTATGGGTTAAGTTATAGTTTGGGGGTGGACATGGGATTTTAGGCATTGCCCTGTAATGTTCATTTAAAATAGATACTTTTTACATATCCCCGACACCTCCTTCTGCTTCCTTGCACCCTTCATCTTCGCCGACCGCCTTCCTCTTCCACATCCCGACGTCTTCTGAGCTCCAAGCACATTTGCACCTTCCACGCTAGTATTGTGGAAATACAAAAACAATATGATTGGCTAATATTGCATGCTAACGTGTGTTTATGGTGTGAGTTTTGTGTTAAATCGGAAAGGTCGGGACCTGTCAGAGGAGCCAGCAGTGGATCGCGCTCGCGGGTAAGTTTCCTCCCTGCAAAAACAGGATAGTAATTTTATTAGTGAACTATTCCTTTAAAAATACAGTACACAAGGTGTGATTTACAACTATGTAAATGTTGACACAAGCAGTACACAAACATCTTTATTACTTTAAAAAATGTAATTCACGTTTTACAGATTCTGCTTAAAATATGCCACCAGTACACACATAAAAAACATATACTGTAATTTTCCATTGCAAATATACTCCACATTTTTGAAATTTGAGATTGACAGGCAAGGCACATACCACTCTAATGGTTGCCAATGGTCCAGGATTTTGCGGGACATGTTCCCACTCTCTTATGCCTGCAAAAGAGCAGAACCTGCAAAATGAGGGGAAATTGGTGTGTCCCAGAAAGAAAATAAAAGTCAAATATTGCTATTATATAATGCTATATAAATAGCGTTTGTCATGTAATAACGTCATGTAACCCCGCTTCCTGGTTCTGATTAACTAAGCGTGCATTATCGTGCATGTGCGCTATAGCAATAGAACCAGGAAGTGGTCGCAACCTGCCAGTGTGACAGTGGAGGATTGCATCAAATGTAAGTATCTTTATCTTCGTTGGCTCTGAGATATTGATTGAAGACTAAGGTAAGGCATAGCCCCTTAACCTCCCGGTCTTCATTCAATGCATTAAGAGGTATACTCCACCTCGATATATTTTTTAATATAATGTTGGCTATCCCTTCCCACCCCACAGCCATTATATAGATGGGTAAAAAAAATGACAACTGTAATTACAATTCCTTAAGTGTAAAAAAAAGGAAAGGAAAATCTAGTTGTAAAATATGGAAGGTGGGAGGGTTTTTTTTAAAATAGGTGTGGTCTTTAGAAAGAATCTGGGGTCTCCGTAAGTATGTCCCTGGAATTTGTTTTAAAACTGTTGGCAACCATGCATGAAAACAATTATTGTGAAACAGTATCCCCTACCTTAGCCCAAGGCTATGGCCACAGCAGGAATTTTCAACACACATAGTAAATTATTGGGGAAATTATGATATATATTAGGAAAGAATGAGAGAAATCCTTTGTCAGCATAAAATAACAACAGTATACATGATTTTTTATTCCTCTTTTTCTCTTTAAATAGACCAAAAAACGTAGACAGCAAAAGTTTGTGGGCAGCGTTGAGGAGTTGCTGACTCATTCTGGAACCTTTTGTGCTTAGAGCATATTTTACCTACTGTAACATTTCAGTAACTGTTTCAGTGACCATTGCTATTAAGAGGATATAGTTTGCATTGTAAAGGGTTATTCACCCCCAAAAAACAAAAAATGTGTTAATAAGAAAGCCCCCCTAAAACCTAGACCTTGTTAGATTTAACTAACCCACATCGGCCCCAAAGTTATGTTTTGCCCAATTGCCCATTTGGCTCCTAAAGGTAAGTACAACCCTCGTTTCTCGGGCTCATTCTGCCTGTTCTTCTACACAAAGCAGCAGAAGGGGCTGGGACCAGCAGCCGTGTCAGTGATTGGCTGAATCTCTTAGCGGAAGAGCAGCAGAAGAGGCCAGGAAGGAGGGAACGAAGGCTGGTAAGACCTTACAAGCAAAATTGGGCAATTTAATATAATCTAGGGTTGGAGGGCTTTCCTCTCCTTACTCATACTTGCTTACTAAAAGGGATCAGGAGAGGAAGGGGGAAGCAAGGGGGAGGGATCCTCTGCACATGCCCAAAAACCTCTAAGAGGACAGAGGAGCAGGAAGTCACAGGCACGAATATACACTCAGAGTGCCTGTAAATTTCTTCTCCTAATAATTTTCTAGACTTTATACAGGCCCTGCAGGACAACCATTTGGCAGCAGAAGAGAAAGTAGGGGTCAACACTGGCAAATTTTAGTTGGGGGGGTGGACATGCCCTTTAAGCTTCAAAAGTTAGAGGATCCAGAACCCACCGGGTATACAACTAGACTTGCTCAGTAGCCTTAAGCAGAAAATATCCACTCTTTCTCCATTAGTAGAGAAATAAATTTGCATTATTTACTGAAGCAAATCACGCATGCACCTGCAAATGAAAAACAGTGCATAGATAGAGAGAATGTTTTATTAAAGGTTTTGACATTTTTTTCTCTTAATAATACAAAATGATTGTGGAGCAAAGTTCAAAGAAAGGAGCAGAAATAATGTTTAATTGTCTATGGTTATGTATTTGTTTTCTATAGAGGGCAGGACAATATCTAAGTGTTAAAGGGGCTGATGTATTACCGCCATTCAAATCTAATAGCTACTAGACATTGGATTATGGTTGTTCCAAACCGTTTCCTATTTGAAAAACTGACGTTTCGAAGTTCTTATATTTTTTATATCCAACTTCGAATATACAATGAACTTACAATATTCGACATGAACAAAGAAAATGATTGGAACTTTACCTCACATTGAAAATTGTAAAATCCGATATTCAGTGCAAACGTAAAAATCTACAAATAGTGTGTTCTTAAAGTGCCTGAGACGTTTCGCTCACAGTTATGAAAAACAAATTGCTTTGTGTGGGTGAGATAGGATATTTAAGCCTTACAGCAGAGCGTGATGTACAGATGAATAATTGTGTTGTGGAACATTTTAGGCATGTGCAAGAAAATACATACATATCTTTAATAAAGGACATTCTTCCTATTGCATAAAACTTCTTCAATGGGTTTCTTCACAAAAAATAAGCATCTTAAAGAAATGAAAATCTTGGAGAGTTGCTTTCTATCTCCTGGATTGAGCACACTGAGCATGCCCAGACTGTAAACAGGGGAGGGGACAGACACCAGGGAAGTAAGAAGAAAAATACATTTGTAATGATATTGCTTATAAGCTGTTTTTATTTTTTAAATAAAATCAGTTAGAAAGTCAAGTGATTTTCTGTAAACAAGATTGTGATTTTGTAATACTTGTTATTAACATTGGCTAAAATTTACCATAATGCTTATTGATATTGAGTCCTACAGTTCCTTAAGAAGCGTGATGTGAGAATTCTTCCCCTAGGAACCAAGTTTTACATAGTTACATAGTAATTGAGGTTGAAAAAAAATACATCTCAAGTCCAACCTTTTATCCTCATTTTTAACCCCCTACCCAACAGCTGATCCGAGGAGACGCCCAAAAAAAAAAAAGTAAAAAAAAAAGGAGGATTCCTTCCAGACTCAAACAGCAATTGGAAGTATCCCTGTACCAACCAGAACTACAGTATATGTTTTAATACCAGTAATTCTCATATAAAGATCCACCACCAAACCCACTGTTTACCAATCTCAGTTATAGTATCCCTGTACCAGGGGGGGAGGACCAGCAGCAGGTGTCAGTGATTGGCTGAATCTCTATGCGGGAAGAGCAGCAGAAGAGGCCAGGAACGAGGGAACGAAGGCTGGTAAGTACCTTTACAAGCAAAATTGGGCAATTTAATATAGCATCTAGGGTTGGAGGGTTTCCTTCTCCTTAATCATTTACTGCTTACTAAAAGGGATCAGGAGGAAGGGGGAAGCAAGGGGGAGGGATCCTCTGCACATGCCACAAACCTCTAAGAGGACAGAGGAGCAGGAAGTCACAGGCACGAATTACACTCAGAGTGCCTGTAAATTTCTTCTCCTAATAATTTTAGACTTTTATCAGGCCCTGCAGGACAACCATTTGCAGCAGAAGAGAAAGGTAGGGGTCAACACTGGCAAATTTTAGTTGGGGGGGTGGACATGCCCTTTAAGCTTCAACAAGTTAGAGGATCCAGAACCCACCACTGGGTTATACAACTAGACTTGCTCAGTAGCCTTAAGCAGAAAATATCCACTCATTTCTCCATTAGTAGAGAAATAAATTTGCATTTATTTTTTACTGAAGCAAATCACGCATGCACCTGCAAATGAAAACAGTGCATAGACTAGAGAATTTGTTTATTTAAAGGTTTTGACATTTTTTTCTCTTTAATAATACAAAATGATTGTGGAGCAAAGTTCAAAGAAAGGAGAGAAATAATGTTTAATATGTGTATGGTTATGTATTGTTTTCTTATAGAGGGCAGGACAATATCTAAGTGATAAGGGCTGATGTATTACCGCATTCAAATGTACAATAGCTACTAGACATTGATTATGTGTTTGTTCCAAACCCGTTTCCTATTAGAAACTGACGATTTCGAAGTTCTTATATTTATATCCAACTTCGAAATACAATATCGAACTTACAATATTCGACATTGAACAAAGAAAATGATTGGAACTTTACCTCACATTGAAAATTGTAAAATCCGATTTCAGTGCAAACGTAAAAATCTACAATCGTGTGTTCTAAAGTGCCTGAGACGTTTCGCTCACAGTTATGAAAAACAAATTGCTTTGTGTGGGTGAGATAGGATATTTAAGCCTTTTACAGCAGAGCGTGATGTACAGATGAACTAATTGTGTTGTGGAACATTTTAGCACTGTGCAAGAAAATACATACATATCTTTAATTAAAGGACATTCTTCCATATTGCATAAAACTTTCTCAATGGTTTCTTCACAAAAATATAGCATCTTAAAGAAATGAAAATCTTGGAGAGTTGCTTTCTATCTCCCTGGATTGAGCACACTGAGCATGCCCAGACTGTAAACAGGGGAGGGGACAGACACCAGGGAAGTAAGAAGAAAAATACATTTGTAATGCTATTGCTTATAATGCTGTTTTTGTATTTTTTAAATAAAATCAGTTAGAAAGTCAAGTGATTTTCTTTAAACACAGATTGTGATTTTTGTAATACTTGTTATTAACATTGGTAAAATTTACCATAATGCTTATTGATATTGAGTCCTACAGTTCCTTAAGAGAGCTATGTGAGAATTCTTCCCCTAGGAACCAAGTTTACATAGTTACATAGTAATTGAGGTTGAAAAAAATACATCAAGTCCAACCTTTTCATCCTCATTTAACCCTACCCAACAGCTGATCCAGAGGAAGCCAAAAAAAAAAAAAGTAAAAAAAAAAGGAGAATTCCTTCCAGACTCCAACAGCAATTGGAAAGTATCCCTGTACCAACCAGAACTACAGTATATGTATTAATACCAGTAATTCTAATATATAGTATCCTGTACACCAAGAACTACAGTACATGTATTAATACCAGTAATTCTCAATATTAATAGTATCCCTGTACCAACCAGAAACTACAGTATATGTATTAATACATAGTAATTCTCAATATTATATAGTATCCCTGTACCAACCAGAGCTACAGTAATGTATTAATACCAGTAATTCTCAATATTATATAGTATCCTGTACCAACCAGAACTACAGTATATGTATTAATACCGTAATTCTAATATTATATAGTATGCCCGTACCAACCAGAACTACAGTATATGCATTAATACCAGTAATTCTACATATTTTACAGTATCCCCCTAAAACCAGGACTTATATGTATACCGGTAATTCTCAAATTATATAGTATCCCTGTACCAGCCAGAACTACAGTATATGTATTAATACCAGTATTATCAATATCATATAGTATCCCCGTACCAACTAGAACTACAGTATATGTATAAATACCAGTAATTCTCAATATTATATAGTATCCCTGTACCAACCAGAACTACAGTACATGTATTAATACCAGTAATTCTCAATATTATATAGTATCTGTACCAACCAGAACTACAGTATATGTATTAATACCATAATTCTCAATATTATATAGTATCCCTGTACCAACCAGCTACAGTACATGTATTAATAACCAGTAATTCTCAATATTTATAGTATCCCTGTACCAACCAGAACTACAGTATATGTATTAATACCAGTAATTCTCAATATTATATAGTATGCCCGTACCAACCAGAACTACAGTATATGCATAATACCAGTAATCTCAATATTTACAGTATCCCGTACAAACCAGGACTTATATGTATAACGGTAATTCTCAATATTATATAGTATCCCTGTACCAGCCAGAACTACAGTATATGTATTAATACCAGTAATATCAATAATATAGTTCCCCGTACCAACTAGAACTACAGTATATGTATAATACCAGTAATTCTCAATTTATATAGTATGCCCGTACCAACCAGAACTACCTATATGTCTTATACCAGTAATCTCAATATTTTACAGTATCCTGTACCAACCAGAACTTATATGTATTAATACCGGTTATTCTCAATATTATATAGTATCCTGTACCAACCAGAACTACAGTATTGATTTATGCCAGTAATTCTCAATATTATTAAGTATCCCCGTACCAACCAGAACTTAGGTATAGTTATTAATACCAGTAATTCTCAATATATAGATCCCCGTACCAACCAGAACTAAGTATATGTATTAATACCAGTAATTCTCAATATTATATAGTATCCCGTATCAACCAGAACTGCAGTATATGTTTAATACCAGTAATTCTCAATATTATTAAGTATCCCCGTACCAACCAGAAACTACAGTATATGTATTAATACCAGTAATTCTCAATATTATATAGTATCTCTGTACCAACCAGAACTACAGTATATCTATTAATACCAGTACAGTATTCTCATATTATTATAGTATCACTGTACCAACCAGAACTGCAGTATATGTTATTAAACCAGTTATTCTCAATATTATATAGTATCCCTGTACCAACCTGAACTGCAGTATATGTTTAATACCAGTAATTCTCCATATTAATAGTATCCCTGTACCAACCAGAACTACAGTATATGTATAATACCCAGTAATTCTCAATATTATATAGTATCCCGTACCAACCAGAACTACAGTATATGATTAATACCAGTAATTCTCAATATTACAGTATCCCGATACAAACCAGGACTACTATGTATACCGTAATTCTCAATATTATATAGTATCCCTGTACCAGCCAGGAACGACGAATGTAATTAATACCAGTAATTCTCAACATTATATAGTATCCCTGTACCAACCTGAACTGCAGTATATGTATTAATACCAGTAATTCTCAATATTATATAGTATCCCTGTACCAACCAGAACTACAGTATATGTATTAATACCAGTAATTCTCAATATTATATAGTATGCCCGTACCAACCAGAACTACAGTATATGCATTAATACCAGTAATTCTCAATATTTTACAGTATCCCCCTACAAACCAGGACTTATATGTATACCGGTAATTCTCAATATTATATAGTATCCCTGTACCAGCCAGAACTACAGTATATGTATTAATACCAGTAATTATCATATCATATAGTATCCCCGTACCAACTAGAACTACAGTATATGTAAATACCAGTATTCTCAATATTATATAGTATCCCTGACCAACCAGAACTACAGTACATGTATTAATACCAGTAATTCTCAATATTATATATATCCCTGTACCAACCAGAACTACAGTATATGTATTAATACCAGTAATTCTCAATATTATATAGTATCCCTGTACCAACCAGAGCTCAGTACATGTATTAATACCAGTAATTCTCAATATTATATAGTATCCCTGTACCAACCAAACTACAGTATATGTATTAATACCAGTAATTCTCAATATTATATAGTATGCCCGTACCAACCAGAACTACAGTATATGCATTAATACCAGTAATTCTCAATATTTTACAGTATCCCCGTACAACCCAGGACTTATATGTATACCGGTAATTCTCAATATTATATAGTATCCCTGTACAGCCAAACTACATATATGTATTAATACCAGTAATTATCAATATCATATAGTATCCCCGTACCAACTAGAACTACAGTATATGTATAAATACCAGTAATTCTCAATATTAATAGTATCCCGTACCAACCAGAACTACACTATATGTTTAATACCAGTAATTCTCAATATTTTACAGTATCCCGTACCAACCAGAACTTATATGTATTAATACCGGAATTCTCAATATTATTAGTATCCCTGTACCAACCAGAACTACAGTATATGTATTAATGCCAGTATTCTCAATATTATTAAGTTCCCCGTACCAACCAGAACTAGTATATGTATTAATACCAGTAATTCTCAATATTATATAGTATCCCCGTACCAACCAAACTAAGGTATATGTATTAATACAAGTATTCTCAATATTATATAGTATCCCCGTATCAACCAGAACGCAGTATATGTATTAATACCAGTAATTCTCAATATTATTAAGTATCCCCGTACCAACCAGAACTACAGTATATGTATTAATACCAGTAATTCTCAATATTATATAGTATCTCTGTACCAACCAGAACTACAGTATATCTATTAATACCAGTACAGTAATTCTCAATATTATATAGTATCACTGTACCAACCAGAACTGCAGTATATGTATTAATACCAGTTATTCTCAATATTATATAGTATCCCTGTACCAACCTGAACTGCAGTATATGTATTAATACCAGTAATTCTCAATATTATATAGTATCCCTGTACCAACCAGAACTACAGTATTGTATTAATACCAGTAATTCTCAATATTATATAGTATCCCGTACCAACCAGAACTACAGTATATGATTAATACCAGTATTCTCAATATTTAAGTATCCCCGTACCAACCAGACTTATATGTATAACCGGTAATTCTCAATATTATTAGTATCCCTGTACCAGCCAAAACTACAGTATATGTATTAATACCAGTAATTTCAATATCATATAGTATCCCGTACCAACCAGAACTACAGTATATGTTATAATACCAGTAATTCTCAATATTATATAGTATCCCTGTACCAACCAGAAACAGTATATGTTAATACCAGTAATTCTCAATATTATATAGTATGCCCGTACCAACCAGAACTACAGTATATGTTTAATACCAGTAATTCTCATATTATAGTATCCCTGTACCAACCAGAACTTATATGTATTAATATACCGGTAATTCTCAATATATATGTATCCCTGTACCAACCAGAACTACAGTATATTTTATTAATCCAGTAATTCTCAATTATTAAGTATCCCCGTACCACCAGAACTTAGTATTGTATTAATACCAGTAATTCTCAAATATATTAGTATCCCCGTACCACCAAACTAAGTATATGTATTAATACCAGTAATTCTCAATATTATAATGTCTCCCGTATCAACCAGAACGGCAGTAATAATAAGATTTTTCCTCATTTTAATCTATATATAAATATGTGTAAGCATGTGCTGCATGCCTTTACCCAGCACATGTTTTGCTCAGGAGCAGTATCCCCCCTCCCACTTTTAACCATTCCCACTTCCATCTGACCTGACTTTCCCCACAAACCAACTGTCAAAACTGCACACAGCACACAGCATTCCAACTGTCAAAACTCTGTCACTTTTCCAGTACAGCAAAACTGCTCACACAAGAATAGTTTATGATAATAAGGCACTTGATTAACAGCTAAATGTAAGTTTAGTGGTTGTTGGGAAGAATTATAGGCAGACAATTCTGAGAATTACGTCTCATAAGAAGGTAAAAGGTTAATAGGTAAAAAGGTTAAAAGTTAGGACCCAGCAGTATAAGCAAACCGTGAAGTGGTTGCTGGGCTTAAAATAATTTGGCCAAGTTATGAACTAATTGCTTTAATTTATCCAGAGAGAAGGGCAGGCTTTTTAAGTCGCATTACAATGGTAAAGTAAAATGTAAGCAAATTAATTGGCTGTGCACTAGGCTTCTATTTTTTGTATGTAACAATTATAGTTCCCCAGTTTAGATACCCTTTAAAGAAACTTAGATACAAAATAGAAACCAGATAATGCAAAAAACTGTACATTGGATTATTCTATTTTATTCATGTATTTTATCTTTCCATCTATTTTTATACCTTATTCAGCTTGCATAATTAGTAACAAATGCACTTCTTCTGAGACTAGAGAGGAACATAGCATCTGTGTGGGACGGTCTCTTGTGAAATGTCATACAGCTGTGCTCTTAATTATTAGCAGCAAATGCAAGTTCGCCAAATTCACCTCCATACTGACTTTCTTTGATATAATATATACATATTCTACAAATAGTATAAAACATTGGGACCTTATTCAATAGAGGCACAAATGTTTCCTTGTTCTTGATCTGCAGCAACCAATAAGATTTTATCAAATGTTTTCTAACCAGTAAAAAGGTATTCACGATTGTTTGGCAAATTAACAGCTCAGGCAATTTTTGCACCTTAATTAATAAATAAATTTACACAGTTACATAGTATTGGGGTTGAATAAAGACATCCATCCATCTAGTCCAACCTTTTAACCTACTCGTGAATCCTACCTAACAGTGGTTCGAGAAATAAAATTGCTATTGCACTCATTTAATTTTCCAAAGCTCCATATTAATTTTGTGTCAGCAATACAGAGACCTTGCCCTCAATACCCACTTCTAAATATTAATAAGTAAATAAATAGAAGTAGCCCCAGTACAGAAACCTGAGGCACTCCACTTGGACTTTAGCCAAGATAGATAAAGCCATTGACAACGATTCTCTGCATGCGCCCCTATCAACCCCATTCTCTATTCATGTAGAAATGTTTTTTTCAAGGCCAATAGACCACAGTTTACACATAATCACCGTTGTGGCACAGTATCAAAGCCTTAACAAATCCTAGTATACATCCACATCCACTGCTGTACCAGAATCTACTTCCTACTCAAATCTTAAAATAAATACTTGTTAGAGATGTACTTTGTGCCTCTATTATTTGACACATGTATTGCTGGTTCCTTTTAAATATTGCATTTTTATTTAAAAGAAGCCATACAATACATATGTCATAAAAACACACAAACGCAACCAAACCAAACTCAACAGTTTTGTTGACTTCTAATTGTAATCTTATACACACAATTAACATATAAGCTGATTTTTTTCATGTTCAATAATAAGTCAGTTATTATTGACATGACAATTTGCCTCTATAATTCCTTTTTAATGTCCTTGTATAAAATCTATTTTGTTGTATAAATGAGGTTTAGTTTCCTGGAAATCACTGCATTGTCCATTATCTCCTACTGGGAATCTTAACCTAATTGACCAGCACTAATAATCCCAGAATGTACCAACGTTATTTCCATTACAATAGTGCAGATGGTTATAAACCACTGGAGGATGAGGTGATCACAAATTCCTATACACTCACAGCTGGGCTAGCGAATACTTATGAGTATGTCAACAGTTTGCTTTGTTGTCATTGATAAGGATCTAAATAAAATCTTTTCTAATGTCATTTTTTATATTTTGTTTAAGATGATCACTTCATACAAAGTGTTCCATTTAGCAACATGTGATGAGCAGGGTCAGTAAGAGGATGGTGTAAACTGTTCATTAGAAACCGGACAAAGCTCTCCAGCTACACTCACAATGCTGCTTTTGTGTGTATTATTTGACTTTACAATGCCCTTGTACTGCCTCAGTAACTTTTACTCTACACATTAATTGTATAATCCAGTGATTCATAGTGTGCTCAGATGTGGTTAAAAGAGCCAGTCCCTATATCACCTAACATCTTCACTTTAAAGCAATCAATCAATAATTGTCATGACTATTCCTATCACAGAAAGAAATGAATAAAGAGCATACTCTGTACCATGACTGTTCCCTTCACAGAAAGAAATTAATAAAGAGCATACACTGTACCATGACTGTTCCATCACAGAAAGAAGAAATGAAGACATACACTGTACCATGACTGTTCCTATCACAAAAAGAAATAAATGAAGAGCATACACTGTACCATGACTGTTTCTATCACAGAAATAATAAATGAAGAGCATACACTGTACCATGATTCCTATTTCCATCACAGAAAGAAATGAATGAAGAGCATACACTGTACCAGGACTATTCCTATCGCAGAAGAATGAATGAAGAGCATACACTGTACCATGACTATTCCTATCGCAGAAAGAAATGAATGCAGAGCATACACTGTACCATGACTTTTCCATCACAAAGAAAATGAATGAAGAGCATACACTGTACCATGACTATTCCTATCGCAGAAAGAAATGAATGAAGAGCATACTCTGTACCTGACTGTTACTATCACAAAAGAAAAAATGAAGAGCATACACTGTACCATGACTGTTCCTATCACAAAAAGAAATAAATAAAGACATACACTGTACCATGACTATTACTATCACAGAAAAAATGAATGAAGAGCATACTCTGTACCATGACTGTTCCCATCATACAGAAAGAAATTAATAAAGAGCATACACTGTACCATGACTGTTCCTATCACAAAAAGAAATAAATGAAGAGCATACACTGTACACATGACTGTTCCTATCACAGAAGAAATGAATAAGAGCATACTCTGTACCATGACTGTTCCCATCACAGAAAGAAATTAATAAAGAGCATACACTGTACCATGACTGTTCCTATCACAAAGAAATTAATAAAGAGCATACACTGTACCATGACTGTTCCTATAACAGAAAGAAATGAATGAAGAGCATACACTGTACCATGACTATTCCTATCACAGAAAGAATGAATGTAGAGCATACACTGTACCATGACTGTTCCTATCACAGAAGAAATGAATAAAGAGCATACCTTTACCATGACTGTTCCCATCACAGAAAGAAATTAATAAGAGCAATACACTGTACCATGACTGTTCCTATCACAAAAAGAAATTAATAAAGAGCATACACTGTACCATGACTGTTCCTATCACAAAAGAAATGAAGAGCATACACTGTACCATGACTATTCCTATCACAGAAAGAAATGAATGTAGAGCACTCAAATCAATGTGGATGATGTTCCCATGCAAAAAATGTAATAACTAATATACATACATACTGTAAATAAGCATATGAAATATAACAATATATAAATATAGCATCCAGCTAAGTGGGTTCATAAAAACTATATTTAATAACCAATAATCCTATACACATAAAAATCCAAACCCTCCTATATCCCTTTGTTACCATCAACATATATAATAAGCATAAATTACCAATAATTGGAGCTCCAGTTCGGCAACAAACAATACTTATCTCCACTTCTTTTAGAGAGACTGCTTAGTGAGAGTCAATTGAATGTAATCTATTCATTAAGATGAACAGTGCCAGTAGTGGACACATGTTCATACCATTGATCTGTATGACAATAATTAAATAGCAATAAGTAAAAACAATATAAATAAATGTTCCTTCCTTGTCACTTTGCAAGTTCTAACGGTCTTCTAATTGCAATCTACTCCTCAGCTCTGGCCCTATAGGCTCTTATTTGGCTCCTCCTACTTTAAAATGAACCTGGCCCCCACTCCATTAGAGCCCATTGGGGAAATGAGTCATGATTGCTCTGCAGTACTATCTCTATTCCGGTGCTAAAAAGCTAAAGCGACGTATGCTGAATTGCAATCCTTGATTAAATTTGCAGACAATCAATACTACTATAAGAAGTTTTAGAAAGATCATTATTGGCACATCCTGTGGCATTAAAGGCATGGTCCACCCCTGTAGAGAACGTTTGCCACATAGTAGGGTTTCCTTTCCCCCAGCCGCAACGCTATAAAAGATTTTTTCAGAAAGTTTCCCCCAAACTCTACGTACCATGCCCTCTTTTCTCCGCCCTCTGTTGCATGTAACTGCAAGTATGGGGCCGGACTGGCATCGCATCCCTGCCCTGTCTAAGAGTCAGCCAATCACTGACAAAGAACGGCTGCCAGCTGCACAGACACATCCCAGGGAGAGATAAAGGTAGTAGAGTATGGGTGTTTCTGAAATCTTTTATAGCGGGTGTGGATTTGGGGGAAGGAACCCTACTATTTAGGGGCTCAAAGTTCTTGTATGCTAGGGGGATGAGAGAAAAACCGGGAAGGGGGAAAGGAGGGGTGGGAGGGGGGGGGAGGCTGTAGTGGGTCAGCCAAACTTCTCCCGGAAGGGAGACAGAGCGAGAGAGTCCCATCTGGACTCGCTAGCTCCGGGTGGCCGTTTTTGGGGCTTTGGGTGCATTACGGATAACCATTTGAGCTGGGTGTAATGTAGGGTTTTATTACACTAACGAATGGGGTGGCCATTATGGGTTAGTTATAGTTTTTGGGGGGGACATGGATTTTAGCATTGCCCTGTAATGTTTGCATAAAAATTTACTTTTTATATATTGCGGAGAGATTCAATTCATTTTAATATTGTAAGACCCATGCAGCCTGGTGTAATGTTGGGTGAAACGTGGTTTTATAACATTTATTTTTGGTGCAATGTGCAGTTTTTCAAATAATGACCCGAAACAATACCCACTCTCCCTCATAGAGGCAAAACTTAACACGGATGGTATAGGGGAATTTAATGTACCACCAAGCCGAGGCGCTTACCTTTTTCAACGCCCGCCATGCAATAACCGGGTGTATTGTCATAATGTATTGTGGGATTACACAGGTGACGACAGCTTGTTGTATTTTTGGTAAATGTGCTTTGTCTATATGGGACCAAGTTAGGTGATATGTTAGTCCCCATTTAACGGAATAATTATATTGCCTCAATTCAAATTTTTATTTGCTTTAAAAAAGTAAAAGGTCTGCCGCCCTCCTCATCCTTGTCCCCCTGATTTTAGAGCCTCTCTCTGCCTTCATTAGCCATTAGTGAATGGGGTGGTATGATTCGTCTCTTATACACTGTCACTCAACGCTAGCAGCAAACATCCACCCCCCCCCCCCTTGATCAGTTGATTATGTAGGCTGCAACACAGGACTCTTACACAGTTCTGTAGGAGATTTTGTTTAAGTGATGTTAATGTACCCCCGCCTTATTTTTTACCATCTGCTGCCACATTAAATGTTTTTGATAAAAGAGTGGGTGTGTGTGTGTGGGGGGGGGGCTATAACTGCCGAGTAGGTATTATAATATTTTTTTATATCTAGTATTAACATATTAGATTGTATAGTAACACAACACACGTAAGTTTTGGTGTCCTGAGTTTTATTTCCGAGTTTCATTTCCCTCCTTGACACATCTGCAACGGAGTTTGTATGTTATCCCCGTGCTTGTGTGGGTTCCTCCTTTGGCACTCATACTTTCCTCCCGACCTACATATTGAAGACAACGCTACTGATAGGTCCTCCTGTTTGTCCAAATAAAGTGCTTGAGATGCTCTTCAGGGCACGGCCTATGTGAATTATACATGTAAAATTGTAAAGCTTCTACAGAAGTGTGGGCGCTTATAAATCTCAATAATGATATTAATCGACCCAACAATATAACCCCAACAATCATGCTACTGTAGTTAATGGTAAAAGTTACATATGGAGTTTTATCCTTTCCTATGTACAATTAATCATGCCTCTGCTTCTGAATAAGTCAGCAATTTTTGTTCAATAATTTCATGAAACTGTAGATTTCCGAACATTAGTGCACTTTGTAGTCTTGCTACTTTATTTCGTTATTTCACTTTAAGGGCTAGAATCTTGAAGAATAGTAAGGTGTCTATCAGGTGATTATTGGCAGTTAACGTTTGTTCCAATAGAAATGTTTCCCCACAGTCCCATCAACAAGATTGGATTTACTTCAAATTTATCCAAGTATTGCAAAGCACTGTACTTGCTTTCGCTCGATGGACCTGACCCGCTATGCATGATGGAGTCTTCAAAACGCCTTTCAACGAACAAGCACATACTGTACATTTTGTCCCTTTTGCCTGACTGAGGGCCAATGTTTGGTCATGTACACCATTTGTGTTTGGGTTGGACCCATGATGATGACATATTACATACCTTAAGGTCGGCTTTAAAGATGAAACGTGGTCTAAAACGAAAGGTTTTCCTCCTTTTAAAGTAGCCATCAACAACCACCTCTCCACTGCTCCACACCCCATGATATAAAGAACATGAACTGACAGCAAAGTTAATAGGTGGGAGGCGACCAATGTGACATACTCTAAGGCATTGTGCCAACCGACGAGCACAACCCCAGGATCCACTCAGTTGTGTGAGGGAGACGGAAGTCCCTCCTCTCTCTGCGTTTGTGAAGGACCTGCAGCTGCGAGAAGTTAAGGGAGGTAAATCTACAGCCTTCTCTCTACTATGTGAAAACAGCCTTTTTCAGCAGGTTCAACTATCTAATTACAAAATCTATCTAATGTACTAAAGACTGACATTTTACAAGCAGTGGTTCTCAATCTTAAGATAAGCCATTATGGCCATTCATTTTGTAATCTCAAGTTGTTTGCAAAAAAAAAAGGCAAGGGGGTATCTTAGATAGGAGAGATATTGTGTATGGGCCACCTTTTAAGCCTTAACACTTTAAATCTGTCTATGTAGGTACTGGGTGGCTGACAATCGGTACATTGAGCAGTATAACATTCACTCCCACCATCAGTGCTCGGTGGTAAAGGGGACCAGATGGACTAAATTCTGCACCTCTGTATTAGCCACATGCCATACTTTGCCTTCCCACAATGTGATAGTGACACTAAATGAAGATTACAGATGCAAGAAGTCCATTTTTAAAAGCAAAATGACAAATATTTTGAAAATTAGCCAACAAAAATAATGGTAATGCACAATAATCCCAATATTATATATCATATCTTAGTAGCATGTGCATTGCTTGACATCAAGAACTTTAAGGGAAAAGTATGTATCAGATCGCTCTGGCTCTGCTAAAAATGTTGATTGAATGGATTGTCCATTTAGTTTATTATTAATGAAACAGAAACATCATGTAAATAAATTACATGATATAGCCACGGCACGCCCTGGATTACTTAAGTTTTCTCTAATATTTCTTTTAGACATAAAACCCACAAATATTTGTTTTGTTGATAAAATATGGAATGCTCAGATAGAGTCATTTTTTTGTTTCTTAATCCTAATGGGGGGTGATTCTCTATGGATAACATCCCTTTCGTTTTTGCTGAGATCTCATTATTAATTTAGGATTTTTGTTTTGACCACGAGGGTGGCGCTAAAGGTTAACTTGTTTAAAAAGAAATGGTTTAATGCAAGTAGGGGGTGTTACCCGGTGTAGGTTAATGCCTTATCGGTTGGTAAAGTGCGGGTAAGAATCAAGTGGTTTTTCTATCTCTAATTTGAAAGGCTTGCATATTATATCTGATATGACTGTCATGAAATGGAAATATTAGAAATATTACGGATTGTAACTCGTTCAGCATGTAAGTATGAACCAAAAAACATTGCCTTAGCAAGAAAAATATTATAAAGGTCCCACACTACCTGTCAACCATATTGGTCTCATACTTCTTGTAAACCGTGGAATTGTTGAATAGAAAGTGATAGTAGTTAAGAGGGGCAGCTTTGATAAGCTTTGTTTGTCAGTAGTGAGACACATTTTATGATTTAAAGTCCCTTCATCTTCCCAGCATGCACCACTTCCTCTGTGGTTGGAGGTGTTTCTCAAGGTTTTGCGTGTTATTGTGTGTGGCACCACATGTGGGTTGGTGTCGCGAAGTGGTGGATGGCCAAACAGCGCTCTACTGACGGAGAACTGATCAACCAGCAGCTGAGACCATAGAAGGACATAGATTAGTGGGTCTGCAAAACAGGAATCAGTAATTAAAAAGCATGGCAGACATTCCACCGCCGCCTCCCGGGGTGTGTGGAGTTAAGCCTCTTAGGGTTGAGGGTGCAGTGTTTAGGGGCATGGCCGGGGTGTTCAGGTAGTTCTGTGGTGGCCAAGGTGTGCGTGGGGGGGATTGGGGAGGAGGAAATTAGGAGTCCTTCCCATTGTAGGAGACCATCCCAGAATGATAAGCTTCCGCGAGATGCAGGAGTCGGATCGTGACATTGAGAATTCACTGGATGGGCAGACTATGGTCACTGAAACTAGAAAATACTGAAATACTGAATACTGAAAACATGTGTTTGTGCTGATCTTCATAGGGAACTTCACAATTGGCCATGATTTACCAACATACCCGATTGCCTTGTTTGTCTGACCTGGACAAACAGGCAACCGGAGGCGGCGTCGGCCGCCCTCACCCACATACTACACATATTTTCTGACCAACTTTACACGGTAATATTGGACGGTCACCAAAAATATTGTATGGTGTGTACCTCCTTAACACTTTCATTCTGTTTTGTTTTTTTTGGAGCAGTTAATAAATTTAGACACTGCTAATCTTAGTCCTGACGCAGGAATTTGATAGAGGAAATTCAGGAAAAAGAAAAAAAAGAAAAGTCATTATTATAAAAAAGTTAATTGTTCTTTATGTGATTTAATTTATGGATGGTATCTATGTTTTACTTTAATAAAATAAAGATACATTAGATCTATTTTTCTCTTTCTCCTCCTTTATTTCTAATTTTAACCCCCACCAATGAATTTTAGAATTGATGATTGTGTTTAGGGTCTGCCTTTGGACCCACATACCAGTTTAGCCACAGGTAGGTAGATATCCAAGTGCACTCAGCCAATGTGGGTGCCGACTTCCAAACACTTAACCACCTCCAGGGAAGTAATTATAAATGGAACAAGACAAGAAGTTGCATACCAGGGTGGATGGTGATTTATTAAAAACAATTATCAAAACACATTGGGGGTACAATCCTCTTCTCAGGTGAAACTGAAGGGGTCTTGTACTACCGAAATGTTGTTTGTTTAAGTAAATCACCCTTAACACTGGAGTGCTCTTGCCTTGTTTCCACATACCAGTATAGACACAAGCGTATTGAACAGGACCGATGGAGAGAGGAACTTCGAGTGTACTATACTATTCTTGTTGTATGCCATGGGCAACTAATTTGTTGTAATCAATACATTTGTGTAACAGTGGCTACACCTAACAATATGGCTACAGTTGTCACATTGTTTAAAACAGACATTGTGTAAATAATGGACATTAGTGTAATGCTGGCCATTGTCACTAGGCAGACATAGATAGATTGAAGTTCAGTTATAGACCAATGTCTTATCAAGTCAAGCAAGAACTCTCTTACCTTCCTACGTACTGTAATGTACCCGACTGACCCATTTTATTAGTGACTGAAAAAAAAAAGAACAGGCAAGGCGGTTCTCGGACAGTGTGCAAACTTTTTGGGGGGGAAAAACATCAGCTAAAAGTACAGTGTATGGGCACCTTTATTCTTCAGATAACTAACAATATGCTGAAGAGTATATCTAATGAATAAGTGATGAGTCCGATTCCATTTGGAATTGCCATTTCAAAAATCTGCGCTTGGCGTGGTGGAGTGAGAATGGGCCGCAGGAAAGGGGTTGGCATGGCCTGCTAACACTGTCCCCATGCAGATGGGGGGGGGGCTAGCAGGGTATTCCTTCAGGATATAAGGGGTCCCAAAGCTCAAAAACCGGACCACCCTTGGTCCTAAAAAGACCTTTGTCCGGTCTTGCTTTTATCCTTCTATGCCACCTCCTTAATCTTTCTGAATTCCTGCTGCCACTTTCTTCTCATTTGGAGCTGGGATTGTAAGGTAAGGATTTTATTCACTACAGAATGGGGCCAGTATGGGGTTAGTTATAGTTTGTGGGGGTGGACATGGATTTTAGCATTGCCCTGTAAATGTTGCAATAAAAATGTACTTTTTTACATCTTCCCCGACACCTCCTTCTGCTTCCTTGCCACCTTCATCTTCGCCGCCGCCTTCCTCTTCCACATCCCGACGTCTTCTGAGCTCCAGCACATTGCACCTTTCCACAGTATTGTGGAAATACAAATACAAAATATGATTGGCTAATATTGCATGCTAACGTGTGTTTATGTGTGTGAGTTTTTTTGTTAATCCGGAAAGGGTCGGGACTGTCAGAGGAGCCAGCAGTGGACGCGCTCGCGGGTAAGTTCCTCCCTGCAAAACAGGAAATAGGTAATTTATTAGTGGAACTATCCTTTAAAATACAGTACACAAGGTTGTGATTAACAACTATGTAAATGTTGACCAAGCAGTACACAAAACATCTTTATTACTTTTAAATAAAAATGTAATTACGTTTACAGATTCTGCTTAATATGCACCAGTACAACATTAAAAAACATATACTTGAATTTTCCATTGCAATATATCCCACATTTTGAAATTTGAGATTGACAGGCAAGGCACATACCACTCTAATGGTTGCCAATGGTCCGGATTTTGGGGACATTTCCCACTCTCCTTATGTCCTGCAAAGAGAGCAGAACCTGCAAAAATGAGGGAAATTGGCCCTGTGCTCCCAGAAAGAAAATAAAGTCAAATATTGCATATTATATAATGCTAATAATATACGCGTTGTACATGTATAACGTCATGTAACCCCGTTCCGGTTCTGATTAACTATACGTGCAATTACTCGTGCATGGCGCTATAGCTATAGAACCAGGAAGTGTCGCAACCTGCCAGTGTGACAGTGGAGGATTGCATCAAATGTAAGTATCTTTTATCTTCGTTTTCTGGCTCCTGAGATATTGATTGAAGACTGAAAGGTAAGGCATAGCCCTTAACCTCCCGGTCTTCATTCAATGCATTAAGAGGTATCTCCACCTTCGATATATTTTTTTAATATAATGTTGGCTATCCCTTCCCACCCCCAGCCATTATATTAGATGGGTAAAAAAAATGACAACTGTAATTACAATTCTTAAGTGTAAAAAAAAAGGAAAAATCTAGTTGGTAAAATATGGTGGGAGTGTTTTTTTTAAAATAGGTGTGGTCTTTAGAAAAATCTGGGTCTCCGTAAGTATGTCCCTGGAATTGTTTTTTAAAAACTGTTGGCAGACATATGGAAAACAATATGTGAAACAGTATCCCTACCTAGCCAAGGCTATGGCCACAGCAGGAATTTTCAACACACATAGTAAATTATTGGGAAATTATGATAATATATTAGGAAATGAGAAAATCCTTTGTCAGCAAAAATAACAACAGTATAATGATTTTTTTATTCCTCTTTTCTCTTTAAATAGACCAAAAAAAGTAGACAGCAAAAGTTCTGTGGGCAGCGTTGAGGAAGTTGCTGATCATTCTGGAACCTTTGTCGCTAGAATATTTTACTACTGTAAACATTCAGTAACCTGTTCAGTGACCATTGCTATTAAGAGGATATAGTTTGCATTGTTAAAGGGTATCTTCACCCCAAAAAACAAAAAAATTGTGTTAATAAGAAAGCCCCCCTAAACCTAGACCTTGTTAGATTAACTAACCCACTCGCCCCTAAAGTTATGTTTTGCCCAATTGCCCAATTTGGCTCCTAAAGGTCGTACCAAACCTCGTTCCTCGGCTCCTTCTGCTGTTCTTCTACACAAAAGCAGCAAGAAGTGGGCGGCACAGCGCCGTGTCAAGTGATTGGCTGAATCTCTATGCGGAAGAGCAGCATAGAAGAGGCCAGGAACGAGGGACGAAGGCTGGTAAGTACCTTTACAAGCAAAATTGGGCAATTTAAATATAGCATCTAGGGTTTGGAGGGTCTTTTCCTTCTCCTTAATCATATACTCTTTACTAAAAGGGATCAGGAGGAGAGGGAGGAAGCAAAGGGGGGACGGGATCCTCTGCACATGCCACAAACCTCTAAGAGGCAGAGAGCAGAGTCACAGGCACGAATACTCAGAGTGCCTGTAAATTTTCCTCTCTAATAATTTTTCTAGACTTTATCAGGCCCTGCAGGACAACCATTTGCAGCCAGAAGAGAAAGGTAGGGGTCACACTGGCAAATTTTAGTTGGGGGGGGTGGACATGCCCTTTAAGCTTCAAACAAGTTAGGATCCAAAACCCACACTGGGTTATACAACTAGACTTGCTCAGTAGCCTTAAGCAGAAATATCACTCATTTCTCCTTAGTAGAGAAATAAATTTGCATTTATTTTACTGAAGCAAATCACGCATGCACTGCAAATGAAAACAGTGCATAGACTGAGAGAATGTGTATATTTAAGGTTTTACATTTTTTTCTCTTTAATAATACAAATGATTGTGGAGCAAAGTTCAAGAAAGGAGCAGAAAAATGTTTAATATGTCTATGGTTATGTATTTGTTTTTTATAGAGGGCAGACAATATTACGTGATAAGGGCTGAGTTATTAACCGCATTCAAATGTACAATAGCTACTAGACATTGATTATGTGTTGTTCCAAACCGTTTCCATTAGAAACTGACGATTTCGAAGTTTCTTATATTTTATATCCAACTTCGAATATACAATATGAACTTACAATATTCGACATTGAACAAAGAAAATGATTGGAACTTACCTCACATTGAAAATTGTAAAATCCGATTTCAGTGCAAACGTAAAAATCTACAATCGTGTGTTCTTAAAGTGCCTGAGACGTTTCCGCTCACAGTATGAAAAAACATGCTTTGTGTGGGTGAGATAGGATATTTAGCCTTTTACAGCAAGCGTGATGTACAGATGACTAATTGTGTTGTGGAACATTTTAGCAATGTGCAAGAAATACATACATATCTTTAATTAAAGACATTCTCCCTATTGCATAAAACTTTTCAATGTTTCTTCTACAAAAATATAGCATCTTAAAGAAATGAAAATCTTGGAGGTTGCTTTTCTATCTCCCTGGATTGAGCACACTGAGCATGCCCAGACTGTAAACAGGGGAGGGGGACGACACCAGGGAAGTAAGAAGAAAAATACATTTGTAATGCTATTGCTTATAATGCTGTTTTTTATTTTTTAAAATCAGTTAGAAAGTCAAGTGATTTCTTTAAACAAGATTGTGTGGATTTTGTAATACTTGTTATTAACATTGGTAAAATTACCATAATGCTTATTGATATTGAGTCCTACAGTCCTTAGAAGCGTATGTGAGAATTTTCCCCTAGGAACCAATTTTACATAGTTACATAGTAATTGAGGTTGAAAAAAAAATCATCAGTCCAACCTTTTCATCCTCATTTTTAACCCTACACCAACAGCTGATCCAGAGGAAGCCCAAAAAAAAAAAAAAGTAAAAAAAAAAAGGAGGAATTCCTTTCCAGACTCCAAACAGCAATTGGAAAGTATCCCTGTACCAACAGACGTAATGAACAGTACTATGTAATTATATTTCCAGTAATTCTCAATAGTATATACCTGTATCTCCTATAATATGTCACCAACCAGAACCTATTCATGTACAATGTCATTAATACCAGTAAATTAACTCAATATTATATAGTAGCATCCCTATAGTATACCAATCTATTCCTAGAACTAACAGTACTATAAGTATTAATACCAGTAATTATCCTCAATATTATATAGTATCCCTGTACCAACCAGAGCTACCGTATACTGTATTAATACCAGTAATTCTCAATATTATATAGTCCTGTACCAACCAGAACTAGTATATGTATTAATACCAGTAATTCTCAATATTATATAGTATGCCCCGTACAACCAGAACTCATATATGCAAATTAATACAGTAATTCTCAATAGTTTACAGTATCCC
>JAACNH010002269.1:0-42903 GCA_019447015.1 Hymenochirus boettgeri
GCTATGGATTATACAAAGTTCTAACCAGGAAATGTGCTATGGATTATAGAAAGTTCTAACAGGAAAGATGCTATGGATTATAGAAAGTTCTAACCAGGAAAGATGCTATGGAGAATAGAAAGTTCTAACAGGAAAGATGCTATGGATAATAGAAGTTCTAACAGGAAAGATGCTATGGATAATAGAAAGTTCTAACCAGGAAAGATGCAATGGATAATAGAAAGTTCTAACCAGGAAAGATGCGATGGATTATAGAAAGTTCTAACAGGAAAGATGCTATGGATTATAGAAAGTTCTAACAGGAAATGTGCTATGGATTATAGAAAGTTCTAACCAGGAAATGTGCTATGGATTATAGAAAGTTCTAACAGGAAAGATGCTTTTTTTTTTTTTTTTTTTTTTTTTTTTTTTTTTTTTTTTTTTTTTTTTTTTTTTTTTTTTTTTTTTTTTTTTTTTTTTTTTTTTTTTTTTTTTTTCTTGAGAGAGATACTTTTTGTGGGGGGATAGATAGAAGTTTTGTCTGTTTAGAAGTGCTTGACAGTTGTAGCTTAAATTAAAACCAAGAAGCTTCAAGGTGTAGATAGTGTTGTAAGTAGGCACAATCTTCTTTCTTTTACAAGATGGGGCCTCAGAATGAACCCTTTGTCTTCTAATTGAAAAAAATACCTTTAATGCCACTTTGAAGAATTACTTTGATGGAGTCTGATGATCTCAGGAGAGTCACTGTAAAGCTGCACAGAAACTTCTTTCAAGGACAAGTGATGGAGTGCGTGGAAGAAGAATTTATGAGTTTCGTCACATACGATAAAAGTGAAGTAGCAAAGAGCAATATAGTCCCAGAGAAAAATGAGAAGGATGAGGAAAATTCTGAGGATGAAAAGAGCATATTGCAGAAAAGAAAAGAAAAATCCAGTCTTCTGCAATGCCAAATGACATTAAAGTGTCCGTGTGCATGAAATATGAATATGAGCTAGATGGAATAAACTATATTCAGCCTGCTGCCTGTTTGTCACCTTGTTATTATACTTGGATTATTGGATTTACTTGATGTATTTTGGGTGGATTGCATAGATTGGGGTAACCTAATTTGCCACAAACTTAGCAGTGGATTATTTAGTGTATCTATAAAAGGGATGTAGTGGGGTAGCACCATTGTACAAAGGATTAGAGGTTACACTTGCCTGGCAAACTAATTACAGAAATCATCAAGGCTGTGAAGTCCATGGGTAAAAGGAATATATATTCACCATCATTGTGTGTAATGTATAGTTACTCCTAGACTTTCCTAATTCAATTGATTGTTTTACTTTATTTTCCAAAATTTCTTTTATTTAATTGAAAACAAAGTATTGGAATCCAAAATGTAAAGCAAGGTTACGTGGGCTTTACCAGAAAGAAGGAGTTGGCATAGGAAATTCATTCAACCCTTAAGATTTTGCCGTATTTTTTGAAAATTGGCCAATTCATTGTCGGTTTTCACCAGTATTGGTTGCAAATCGCACTTTAATTTAACATAGAGGCTTTCAATAAAAAACCAACTTCCTAACTCTACTACCCGTGGCTGGGGGTTAAAGGTGGTTTTCTTTTTATAGCGCTCTTGTCTGCTGTAAATGAAAGTTTATGGGGCACGAACAATGAGACAATCCATTTATGTGAATTTAGCGATTACATTTCATATTAAAATATAACATAATCCTCTCAAATACTGCAAATAAATATCCATTGTTATTCAAGAAGTAAATGGTCAGGACAGGACACTTTGTTCTCTCCATGGGAAAAAACAACTGAATGAATATTTTATAATGTAACATTGTAATGGCGCAGCTAGAGGTACCAGCTCCCACGTAGAGCCCCGAGATTGAGGTGGCACGTGCAGCTTCACAGGTGCACAGTGGGTCTCGGCAGCCCTGATTGCTCCTGGGCACATTTTTATAGAACTATGCACTGATGAAAGACTGTGATGGTCTGAAACATCTGGTGCTACACCTCAAACACTTTGAAGCACTATTTCAGGTTCCCGTGTGATATACTTCTCTGATTGTAACAGATTGGAGGGGTGGTGGAACCCTCCCACAGGTTGAGCCTGTTGAAGTAATAATGTGACCTTTTTTAGACATCAGACGTTTTACAAAAATTCTCTGTCCAACGAATCTGTTCCTCCATTTGATATATAACCACAAGTCCCACGTGTTGTGATCCCGATTACAGCACATGGCAGCCTGTTTTCTCTCCTTATCAGTTGCTTGTTTATACCAAACCATAAAGAAGGTAAATGATTTCTAGGTATACTATTTACTGTGCAGACAAATAGTCTCTGTGCCACCCCATTCCTTAGTAGACATTTACTGTTCCTACACTGGACACAATGGACCAAAGGAATGTGCTGGTTACTGGATTGATACATAAAGTTAGAGTGATCCAGGGATGTACTAGCTATACTCTAGTCTATTACGAGAGGAGACAGACCAGACCAGACGAGACGATGACGAGACGAGAGCGACGAGACGAACGAGACCAGACAGAGACAGGAACAGACGGACGACGAGACGAGACAGAGGAGGAAGAGACGTACGAGAGGAGACGAGACGAGACCAGACGGGGCCAGACCAGACAGACGAGAGGGACGAGAGGAGACAGAGACAAGGAGAGAGACGAGAAGAGACCAGACGGAGACGAGACGAGACGAGAGGAGACGAGACAAGAGGACCAGACCAGATACGAGAACAGACCAGACCAGACGAGACGAGACGAGACGAGAGGAGAGGAGACACACGAGACGAGACCAGACCCGACAGACCAGACCAGACGAGAGGAGAGAGAGGAGACGCGAAAAGACGAGACAGAGACGAGACCAGACCAGACGAGACGAGACCAGACCAGACCAGACGAGACGAGACGAGACGAAGAGGAGAGGGAGACGACCGAGACGAGACCAGGAGAAGGAGAGGAGGGAGACGAGACACGACGAGACGAGACGAGACGAGACCAGATCCAGACGAGACGAGACGAGACGAGACCAGACCAGACAGACCAGACAGACGAGACCGACCAGACGACAGACGGACGACGAGACGAGAGGAGACGAGACTGTGACGAGACGAACAGACCATACTATACGAGTACTATACTATTACCATACCAACCATACCAACTATACTATACCATACCGACTACTACTGTACTTACTAGATATTATACGGATACTATACTACATACCATACCATACTATACTAACTATACCATACATACCATATCAACTAAATAGACTATAATAATTCACAGTTTGCTTTCTGTTAAAATAATGTAAAAATATTAATATATGGAAGTAGTTTTCATCAACTGATGTTGCATAACAATGTTATCACTAGACTAATTATGGTTTGGAATTGAAAATGTGAGAAAAATATGTAATGGATTTCAGTTCCAATTCCAGTGTTTATTGTTTATTTACAGCACAGCAATAAGTACATCCATTAGAAGATAACAATGTCCCTCTCAGGGCCAAATTATACTTTATCTCTAACAATATAGAAATGGTCCATACACCTAGGAATAATGCAAGTAGTCAGGGAAGTAGTAGGAGGCGGAAACTCTTTCTGATGTCTACACATGGACAAAAGTAAACAAGGTAAAGAGGTGGCACACTCAATTTATTTCAATAATGTGGTTTTTTAGAAATAAATTGTAGAAACAGAAATGTTTGTTTGGATTATTACTATTATCTCCCTAGCAGTTCGCTCGCTACCTGATCCAGCTGATCTGTACTTCAATGTGTACTCTGACAGTAGAGGCACCTTTAAGATAAATGGGCCACAGGGACAACTTTAAATAAATGGTGATGAGTGTGTGATTGTTTTTACTGGATTATACATAGTTAGGCTAGTATATCTGTTGTATTCAGTTAGATCAACTGAACGTAGTTTAGTTGTTGAAGACGTTTCGCTGGTCATCCGACTGGATCTCTCAATTCAGAATGACTTGTACAAGAATCTGTTGGCATTATGTACCTAAGAGTCCCAAATAGCATATCAACAGCCAGGTGCTAGGGACCTTCTGAATGCAAGATGTGGATGCATCAAGGCTTAGAGGTGTTTCGAAACTGCCCTGGGTATAGGTGTCAAAACAGAATTGTACAAGGCAGACAGTTGGTGTCGAAACCCCCCACCACCTCATTCAGGCTTGGTTAGGTTTCTTTATTTCACATAAATGGCCTCCTTGAACCTCTCTTGAACCATCCTGATACTTGCCAAGATGTTGCATTACATCAAACATTTGTGCTTTTTCCTTAAAGGGTATGTCCATCCCTAATAATATTCTTAAAATGTTATTCAGGACCCCGAAACCCCAGTTACATTTTGCTTAAAAGTTTAACAATGTTCCAGAGAGAGAAATTGTCTTAACTTACATGATCCACCGCTGCGGCTCCTGCTACTTCCCGGTAAGGCAGCCAATTACGGCTGCTGCTAGTGAGCGGAAAATGCATGTAGAGCAGCAACAGTGGAGAGGGAGCCAGCAGGTGTGGATCGTGGAGTTGTAAGTATAATTTCTCAAGGTATTTACAATTCTTGTACAAGTCATTCTGAATTGAGAAAGCCAGTCGGATGACTAGCGAAACGTCTTCAACTTCAAGTCCAGTTGATCACCATTTATTTAAAGCTGGCCCTGTGTCCCTCTGCTGTTAGAAGGTTGTAAATCTGTTAATTATATAAATTTACTGTTTCTATGCAAGAAAGTGCTTTGGGAGGGCAGGACGCAGGTAGTATTATAAGTAGGTGTCATTACGAATAGATAACGCCATGGAGGTAGTCAGCCCCCTAGGACTTATAAAGGATTGTAGTTTACATTAACATCATCCACTTGACATTGTTCATCAGTTACATACTTATCAGTGTTTTACTACTAAATTATAGTAGGTGCTTGTCCTATTGGATTAATTAAGCAGAGCTATATGCTGATTGGTTACACACGGTATTTTACTCAGGCTGAGACATGTTATCATTTTTTCCCCTGGCAATTTTACCAAGTTATACTGTAGCACTCGGCAAAAAAAATAGTATTATAAATAGCCCCCATTAGAAAACACTGTTATTTAAATTTACAAAATATATACATTTTCTTGTGAACCTGAACACAGTTAAACTACTTAAAAATGGTAGTACCCCTCAAATGAAAACCTGTATATAGGTAAATCCCCCAACAAACCACAAAAATACAAAGAGAGGTGAAACACAAACCTGAAATGCTGCCTGACAGCACAGCCAATGACTGGGCATTATTCCCTAAGTGCCTCATCTGAGCATGTGCAAGCTTGTAAAAGAAGTTAAAAACCTTCAGAGAGGCAGATAAGGGGACAGAAGAACATTTAGCTGCAAACAGGTTAGTCCCACATCTGCCAACCCTTAGTGTACCAGGCCATAGCCCCTCCTCCATGTACCAAGGCCAGAAGACCCCTCACACACACACACACACACATGGAAGCGCAGACAGAGCAGTTAAGTTTTATTATATATGATCATTTTTAATTTAAGGGTGAACATTCCATTTAAAAACAGAGTGTCTCTGTGTTCTTAAAGCAACAAGGCTTACTTAAAGGAAAACTAAAGTTGCAAAACATAACAACTAAATGCTAACCACTGCCTATGGAAAGGAAGCACATCTTGCAGTGTAACCCTTACATATAGGTTGGCCCACTTGCTCATAAGGTTGTAGCAGACCAGGGAGCTACAATTGGGTATGAGCTCTGGCCGTTAAGGTAAAACAAGGGGTAGATTATGTCTTTCAAATACACAAGAGCCACAATTGTCTCACAAAACTATTACAGTATATACAGCAGTACAGTATTATACTAAATCATGCACCATCTCTCTTAAATAAATGGACATCAAGATACCTTGGAATTCCATGGATGGATAGAAGCACTTAGTCTGTGGCCCTATGTATGACAATGTATAATTTTCTATGAATAGTCACTTAGCAATGTCACCTTTCATTATGTCCACCAACAAATAAAAAGCAATTGCAGCAAAATCACACAAAAACACTGTAACAACCAAATATACCAGAACACGGGAGGGCGCCAGTATGTAAGAGGGATCCAGACCTCAAAAACAAATGAATAATTGTATATTGTAAGAGATAGCACTCAAAACCCGCTTACTATGTGATATAAATAGGGGTTCTATGACCTGTTAAAGGAAATGGGCCTTATCCTGGTGTCTCAGCACAGTAACCCACAGCAGCCGATCAGATATCAGTATTCTAACATTCATGAGCTGATTGGTTCCAACAAATTGCACGTGGTTTTTATGCATAAAAGATTTTAAAGGGTAAACAAATATTCAATTGTATTAAACCACTGATGACTAAGCTGGGTACACACCATACATAATTCAGCCAGACCAAATTATTGTATGGTTTCTTCTTGAGGGTGCAACCGACCAGAAAGTCAAATTTTAAAATTGTTTAATAGTTTAGTAAAATATTTTACGTTAAAGGTTTAACAGTATGGTAACTCCCGCTCACCATGTATACATGTAAGTCATAACCTGAAAGATGTAAGAGGGCCCCAGCAATCCAGGAACATCATAGATTTGGCTGCCAGGACATCATCAGGGTTTAAATCTCTGATGTAAATGTTAACATTACTAATAGGATTAAATATCCTGTTGTTGGTTATAAAGGGCTTACCATTCCTAACAGCAGCAAGCCCTTCCTTGTCACAGATCACTGTACTGTACCTTAAGACCATAACAATATAACGTCTTACCTATTGTTGTGATAACGGTTCCAGCAAAGAAAAACGAGCTTCCCAAGTCCCAGTGATGTTCTGTAGAAGCATTCTAAAGGATGATTTCCTGCGTTAATAGCTGCCATAAGTTGCTTGTAGGATAGGAAGCAAATGGTGAGAAGAGTTGATTAGATTTCTTGATTAAATATCAGTCTTTAATTATAGTTACATTCCCACCACCGTCCTCCTGGCACAAACAAGAGAATTATAAGACTCTGGGAACACGTTACTATGTACCGGAATATTCCCAAAGACCTGGACGCTCCCCAACCAGATGGGTTTAGTCTTCGCATGTTTTATTGCCAAATGTTAATTAGATCTGTGGGGGAATGGAAGGTTCTACCAATAAAGCCCAAACAACCATAGAGGAAAATGTTGACACTCATTTGTGACTGGAGTATCACTGACATCAGATTTGTAGTCGTGATACTGTTCAGTGGCGTAGGGATCACACAAACGTGCCCCTGCTGGCATGTCCACCCTCCTAAAAAAAATTAGTTCACAAAACTCAGTTTTTTTTTTAACTTCAACCTTTCAAAGAGCATATATTATGGACAATAGAAAGTTCTAACCAGGAAAGATGCGATGGATTATAGAAAGTTTCTACCGGAAAGATGCTATGGATAATAGAAAGTTCTAACCAGGAAAGATGCGATGGATTATAGAAAGTTCTAACCAGGAAAGATGCTATGGATTATAGAAAGTTCTAACCAGGAAAGATGCTATGGATTATAGAAAGTTCTAACAGGAAATGTGCTATGGATATAGAAATTCTAACAGGAAAGATGCTATGGATTATAGAAAGTTCTAACAGGAAATGTGCTGGATTATAGAAAGTTCTAACCAGGAAGATGCGATGGAGAATAGGGTTCTAACAGGAAAGATGTATGGATAATAGAAGAGTTCTAACAGGAAAGATGCTATGGATATAAGAAGTTCTAACAGGAAAGATGCTATGGAAATAGAAGTTCTAACAGGAAAGATGCTATTGATTATAGAAAGTTCTAACCAGGAAGATGCTATGGATAATGAAAGTTCTAACCAGGAAAGATGCGATGGATTATAGAAAGTTTAACCAGGAAAGATGCTATGGATTATAGAAAGTCTAACAGGAAATGTGCTTGGATTATAGAAAGTCTAACCAGGAAATGTGCTATGATTATAGAAAGTTCTAACAGGAAAGATGCGATGGATTAGAAAGTTCTAACAGGAAGATGCTATGGATTATAGAAAGTTCTAACAGGAAAGATGCTATGGATAATAGAAGTTCTAACAGGAAGATGCGATGGATTATAGAAAATTCTAACCAGGAAGAGCTATGGATATAGAAAGTTCTAACGGAAAGGGGCTATGGATTATAGAAAGTTCTAACCAGGAAAGATGCTATGGTTATAGAAGTTCTAACCAGGAAGATGCTATGGATTATAGAAAGTTCTAACCAGGAAAGATGCTATGGATTATAGAAAGTTCTTACCAGGAAAGATGCTATGGATAATGAAGTTCTAACCAGGAAAGATGCATGGATATAGAAAGTTCTAACCAGGAAAGATGCTATGGATTTTAGAAAGTTCTAACCAGGAAAGATGCTATGGATAATAGAAAGTTCTAACCAGGAAGATGATGGATAGAAAGTTCTAACCAGGAAAGAGCTATGGATTATAGAAAGTTCTAACCAGGAAAGATGCGATGGATTATAGAAAGTTCTAACCAGGAAAGATGCGATGGATTATAGAAAGTTCTAACCAGGAAAGATGCTATGGATAATAGAAAGTTCTAACAGGAAATGTGCTATGGATTATAGAAAGTTCTAACCAGGAAAGATGCTTTGGATAATAGAAGTTCTAACCAGGAAGATGCTATGGATTATAGAAAGTTCTAAACCAGGAAAGATGCTTTGGATAATAGAAAGTTCAACCAGGAAAGATGCGAGGATTATAGAAGGTTAACCTTCTGAGTCAAAGAGGCTCCCAGACTCAGATATTCTACTTACAAACTGTGGCTCCTCACTTCATCCTGGTCACAGCCATAATAGTGACATTATGAACAATGGCTGGTGGCTGTTACAGAGCGAGCCTCCTGTGCCATGCCGCGAGGGATTGGGTTTTTTTAAGTGGAACATCTGAGCTTGGGAGCATCTTTGAAAGATTAATAAAAGCAAAAATGGGTTTGTGTGGCTGAACCATGCCCTTATGAAGAATAGAAAGTTCTAACCAGGAACGATGCTTAGATTGAAAGCAGCACACAGGAAAGATGAGAGTATGGACAATAGAAAGATTAACCAGGAAAGATGTTAGGACAATAGAAAGATCTAACCAGGAAAGATGCTATGGACAATAGAAAGTTCTAACCAGGAAAGATGCTATGGATTATAGAAAGTTCTAACAGGAAAGATGCGATGGATTAGAAAAGTTCTAACCAGGAAGAGTTATGGACAACAGAAAGTTCTAACCAGGAAAGATGCGATGGATTAAAGAAAATTCTAACCAGGAAAGATGTTATGGACAACAGAAAGTTCTAACCAGGAAAGATGTTATGGACAATGAAAGATCTAACCAGGAAAGATGTATGGCAATAGAAAGTTCTAACCAGGAAGATGCTATGGATTATAGAAAGTTCTAAAAGGAAAGATGCGATGGTGGATAAAGAAAGTTCTAACCAGGAAAAGATGTTATGACAACAGAAAGTTTAAACCAGGAAAGATGTATGGACAATAGAAAAATCTAACCAGGAAAGATGTTATGGACAATAGAAAGATTCTAACCAGGAAAGAGCTATGGACAATAGAAAGTTCTAACCGAAAGGAAAGTGGATGGATTAAAGAAATTCTAACCAGGAAAGATGTTATGGACAATAGAAAGATCTAACCAGGAAAGATGTTATGGCAATAGAAAGATCTAACCAGGAAAGATGCTATGGACAATAGAAAGTTCTAACCAGGAAAGATGCTATGAATTATAGAAAGTTCTAACAGGAAAGATGCGATGGATTAAAGAAAGTTCTAACCAGGAAAGATGTATGGACACAGAAAGTTCTACCAGGAAAGAGCGATGGATTAAAGAAAATTCTAACCAGAAAGATGTTTGGACAACAGAAAGTTCTAACCAGGAAAGATGTTATGGACATAGAAAGATCTAACCAGGAAAGATGTTATGGACAATAGAAAGATCTAACCAGGAAAGATGCTATGGACAATAGAAAGTTCTAACCAGGAAAGATGCTATGATTATAGAAGTTCTAACAGGAAGAGTGACGATGCGATAAGAAGTTCTAACCAGGAAAGATGCGATGGATTAAAGAAAGTTCTAACCAGGGAATATGCTATGATGTATTGAAAGTTCTAACCAGGAAATATGCTATGGATTATAGAAAGTTCTAACCAGAAGGAAAGCATGGATTATAGAAAGTTCTAACCAGGAAAGATGCTATGGATTATAGAAAGTTCTAACCAGGAAATATGCTATGGATTATAGAAAGTTCTAACCAGGAAAGCCATGGATTATAGAAAGTTCTAACCAGGAAAGGCTATGGATTATAGAAAGTTCAACCAGGAAAGATGTGCTATGGATATAGAAGTTCTAACAGGAATGCGCTATGGATTATACAAAGTTCTAACAGGAAAGATGCTATGGATTATAGAAAGTTCTAACAGGAAAGACGCTATGGATAATAGAAAGTTCTAACCAGGAAAGATACTATGGATAATAGAAAGTTCTAACAGGAAAGATGGTATGGATAATAGAAGTTCTAACAGGAAAGATGCAATGGATAATAGAAAGTTCTAACCAGGAAAGATGCAATGGATAATAGAAAGTTCTAACCAGGAAAGATGCGATGGATTATAGAAAGTTCTAACAGGAAAGATGCTATGGATTATAGAAAGTTCTAACAGGAAATGTGCTATGGATTATAGAAAGTTCTAACCAGGAAATGTGCTATGGATTATAGAAAGTTCTAACCAGGAAAGATGCGATGGATTATAGAAAGTTCTAACAGGAAAGATGCTATGGATTATAGAAAGTTCTAACCAGGAAAGATGCTATGGATAATAGAAAGTTCTAACCAGGAAAGATCCAGGTGGCCAGCACAAGCAATTTAATACAATAGCGTCTGTTTTGCAAGACTTCTAACGCCACCTAAAGTGGCTAAAACTCAATCGTAACCCATACATTCCAGCTTACCTGCAGAGTGATCGCGTGACATTCAATCAATTTCTTAGAAACCGCTTTTCCGGATCTTCTTTGCGGCCGACATGAGTTGCCGACGATTCATTTTGCGATCGTATGTCGGACGCAAAGAAGATCCGAAATGCTGACTCTTTTCTTACAATTAGCAGCTGTCAGTCATGGATGTAACAGATATATATGTAACATATGATACACAAAACAGTATCATTTATCAATTCTTTACACTGGTGCCCACAGCTATACATCACACTTCAAGTATTTTGGGACTGAAATATGGTTTCCTCCTCTTTCATGCAGCTCTGAAAAGGGTCATTTAACCCATATGGCCTTGGAAGGGTCCATAACTTCCCTAGGGGGTGCCAGAACCTTTAAAGGACAACTCCACCCTCTTAAGAACATCTTTTAGAAAGAATGGCCTCTTTAAAATATGTTGATATACCATACTTTGTCCTATGAATTCATTACTGTATGCCTGCTATGCTTCTGGATGCCTCATGGAAACTGAGCAATTTAGAAACCTGTACTGAGCCTGTACTGAGCCTGGGCATGCTCAGAAGAGGCAGACAGGGGATTAGCATTCAGTCATTGGCTGTGATGTTACTAACTGGAAGAACCAGGAAGAAGAAACAGGAAACAGGACATTGTGCAGGATTTCAGGTTAGACTTTTTCAGATTTCAAACTATTACCATTTAGGGTTTTGGGGGTGATTTACCTGTATGTAAGTTTTCATTTTAGGGCTGGACTTGCCCTTTAACTAGATAGGTGAGTTATTTAAGCATTCATCAAGAGCACAGTGACACCTACTGGGAGGATGTCAGAAGGCTTGTCATTTAATTCTCTGTAACATGCCAACTGACACCGTTTAGAGCAGGGATGCCCAACCTGGCCAAGACTGGGGGCCACATAAGCAGCACCCCAGATACTGACTGCACAGCATGTGAAGCCCCGACAGAGCAGTTGTGAAGTATACACATAGGTTATAGATATTCATGACACAAGCATTGTTAGCCAGAAGCAAGGACTGGGTTCACATGGACTGATATTTTAACCGGTCGGCACTATAGACCAGGTTTCCTGGTCAAAATATTATTGATTGTGAAGAAAATAATCGCTGCCAATATTTCAGCACAACAGCACAACGTTGGTTACCCGTTCGGCTGGATAAGACGAAAGGGTGGGCGACATCCTTTATGGCCGCACGCTAAAACACTGCAGATTTTTCAGGCCGGCTGACCAATACAAGGAAATATTAGTTTGCTTGCGAAAAGTCTGCTGCTGTGTACCCAGCCTAAAGCTAGGTACACACGGGCAGATCCTTTGTCACAGCCGAATGTTTGGCACTTCCAACCGGTTCAATGTGACCGAGCATGTGGTCCATTGAGGGCCGAACGATCTCCCATGTTTTTCAGATGTGTCCGATCGCTCATTAGGACGAACCAACGGTTAGTCACAGACGAAAACCCATGCAATCTTTTCAGGCCGATCGATCGCGATTTGCATCATGTGCACACAGCAAGAGGAGATATAAGGAGTAGCTTCCGTATTTGCTCTGCGTACACAAAGAAAACGTCTGTATTATCTCTGGTAAACATAATTACATTTGACAAGTGAATAAAAATAGAACGATGAGGGTGAAAGGTAAGAACCCATGCAGAGGGGGGTTAGAAAATGTGCATGAATTTTACATGTTTTCTTTATCATGGACCAGCTCAGTAGCTCAGTCAGATGGAAACGTCTACATCTGTTCACATTATATCTGGGATCAAAAATGGAATTTAATTCTATAATGGGAGAATACAGGGCTATGTACGTACGGAGAGATACTATCGGCTATTGGTGTCAAAGCTGCGTTAACCGATGTACCAAGGGTTAAAGGACAACTCCAGATAAGAACATCTTTTAGAAAGAATGGCCTCTTTAAAATATGTTGATATATCATAGTTCGTCCTATGAATTCATTACTGTATGCCTGCTATGCTTCTGGATGCCTCATGGAAACTGAGCCATTTAGAAACCTGTACTGAGCAGATACTGAGCCTGGGCATGCTCAGAAGAGACAGACAGGGGATTAACATTCAGTCATTGGCTGCGATGTCAACTGTCAAATCCATAACTGACAGTTACTAACTGGAAGAACCAGGAAGAAGAAACAGGGAAACAGGACATTGTGCAGGATTTCAGGTTAGACTTACTGTATATATTTCACAGGGGAAAGTTTAAGTATAAACTTTGAATTTGGCTTGAAGGGCTGCATTTTGGAAGGGAATATGTGTGTTTGCTGCAGATTTTAAAACTCAATAATGGGAATGATGAGTTTGTAGTGAACGCTAGTTTGGGACAAAAAAACTTTTGTGTGTACCCAGCCCAAAGTGGTGCTAATTTTGATCCAATCAATCAGAAAGCTAACATCTGATTGGTTAGGGGAATATTTGCACCATTTTCAATGATAAGAACTTTTATTGAATCTCTCTGTATCTTTTTGATGATTGGTCAAAATTTGTTTTTTGACTTTAGTTACCCTTTAAGTATGGCTGCCACAGTAATGGATAAGTAGATCAGTAGGTGTGTGTACCTGTGTCCAGTTGGGGGTTAAAAAAACAAACTTTTTTATTATTAATCAAAATTCATTTTTTTGACTTTAGTTACCCTTTAAGTATGGCTGCCACAGTAATGGATAAGTAAATCAGTAGGTGTGTGTACCTGGGTCTGGTTGAGGGGGTATGTCTTTTTTGTGTTTATAACCATAAAACTATCTTTTATTGAGGATAAATCTAAATTAGTTTTTTTGACTTTAGTTACCCTTTAAATATGGCTTCCATGGAAATGGAAAGGTAGGTCAGTAGGTAGGTGTACCTGGATCTGTGTGGGGGGTTGGGGGTATCACCATTTGTATTTATAACCATGAAAAAAACTGTTTTGAAATATCCACATTTGAGGATTGTTACCATTATAGTCTATGGGAAAAAATGTTTGGAAATTCGCCGATAACTCCGTACCACTTCCGCGGATTCCTTAGCTAGAAGATAGCACACTTCTCCTATATGCCCCGCACGTCTGTACCGAATTTCATGTCTCTAGCTCAAAAACTGTGGGAGGAGATACGGTCCAAAAAAGCGGAAGAATAAAACGGAAGAAGAAAAAGAAGAAGAAATAGAAAGAACAGGAATTTGGCATTTTCAATTAATTAATTATTACCGTTTAGGGTTTTGGGGGTTGATTTACCTGTATGTAAGTTTTCATTTTAGGGCTGGACTTGCCCTTTAATGTGGCTTTAAGACACAAAAAAGTAGTTGTGGTGGCTTGGCATTTTTTGTGTCTTAAAGCCGTGTTAACCCTTGGTATATGTACCGAGCCAATAGCAGCTCTTTAGGACTGAATAGAGATGGCCGAAACTCACTAGTTTTCAGATTCCCGGATCTCGGGAAAATCCCGAAGATCCAAAAATCTGAAACTTGAACGAATTTTCGATAATTTTCGAATGTATGGAGATATTTTCGATAATTTTCTAAAATGGCCTTGAACGTTTGAAAATATGGTTGGAGACCATTTTCGAGTTTCCGATCCTATGATGCTAAAATAGCTCCGTACAAAATTATCGAAAATTTGTTCTGAAGTCTCAAAATCTGGATGATCCGTCCAGATTCGGATGGATCATTCATAGTTCGGAACTGAGGAGTTTCGTGTCGGATCCGTGTTCCTGTCGGACCCGGATCCCATCTCTATTTCTGGTATGTCTAGTAAGAAAACTTGGATACACTCAGTCTGAACTTACAATAGGGATTGTTGCATGAATGGGCTTGGTCTACAGATCCCAAGCCTATTAGTTACAAAAAGGCGCCAGGCCAAACTGAGGCAAGTTCGAAGTATCAGTGAACCCCAAATCTGAAACAAATATATTCTTGTGCAGCAGGGACCAACAAGTTGGCAGGTCCTCTTAATCCCCCTGATCACCCACCCATGGGGCTGTTTTGGTTACACTGGGATGGTTGGGTGCTATAAATATTTAGTAAAACTCGAATCTGCCTTCTGGCCAAATGGCCCACACAATGAACTGTGACCAAGGTATGTAAAACAGTAGATCTACATTTACAGATGCTGTGATAATGAAAAGGGCCCTAGAATGATATTCTCATATATTTACCCTGATTACAATAAAAACAAGTTGACAGATTGTACTTCCTATTTTACACACAGTAGAAGAAAGCTAAATTCCGATAGATGGGGAATATACAGTCACTATCTGATCATGGACACAGCCTTTACAAATGGCTTGACCTAACGCTATATAGACAAGCAATGTGCTTTACTGAATGACTGTGTTCCATCTGGTGCAGGGCCATTGACTTTCATCTGCTAAGTACTTTGCCAGTTTGGGTAGAACATGTCAGTTCCTGAACAAAAGATCATCTATTAATAGAACTTTTTACGCCACGTTTTATAGGGAATCCGTTTCCCTGCACGTTCATTTTTCATACCTGCCGTCTTAATCAAACGTTTTCTGAAATACTAACAGCAGACGATCCTTTCTATTTCAGGGTGGTATAATATATCGCATTACACAAACTGTGGCACACATGATTGCGGGACACCTTGTACTTAATGTTGTAATTCCCCATATTTTATACACTTTGCAGTGTAGATTATATTCAAATTTGATAATCAAGGAAGTGTAAAGTGGCACTTTGTTGGCTGCATTGACATGAAATGAAAATTGTAGATTCGAGACATCCCACCGTGGGTGGGACAGGGCTGTGGCTGGGACATGACGTGGAAACTTTCATCAAAGGGGTGGGGCGGAGGAGGGGTTAGGGGCTTGACGGAAGAGTTCCGGGTGTGGCAGAGGCATTACAGGGCGTGGTGGCCGAAAATGGGGAGTTCTGGGGGGCGGAGAGTGCGGGAGACCACTCCAAAATCCAGGAGAATCCCGCGACTGCTGGGGGGGATACCTGACATTCCAATATCATAGGCTCATTTTAGGGCCAATAAAAGTTCCCCAGCATGTGCAATAAGGAATCTGGCTGATTAACTAAGCACAATCTGATTATTGTACTTTATCAGGATTTATTGATATTGTGTAACCATTACTTAATGTGTATAAACTATGGGGGTTATTCAATAAAAGGTCTTATTGTTTAAAATGGTGCTAATTTTGCCCCAACCAATCAGAACTTATGTAACATTTGAAAGCTAACATCTGATTGGTTGGGGCAAAATTAGCACCATTTTAAACAATAAGAACTTTTATTGAATCTCCCTGAATGTTCTTCCAGATTTAACGGTTAGAATCTGGACATTAGGAAAGGTTTAATAAAAGTGGGCATACACGGCCTTGATATTCCGATTCAATCAATTTGATTGAATTGATTGGATTATCAAAGACACTGTTCCTGGTTTTCGACTGAATGGCAATATCGATTGTTCTATCGTAAAAAACTTTCCATCAACCCCATCTACCAGAACCAGACCGTCCATAGATTTTAAGCTGATTTTAATTCGAATGGTTCTTCCAATTGGATTTATGATTGTTTTGGACGATCACAAATCCGATCAGAAGAATATTGGACCGTGTATGCCCACCTTTAGAGTGAGAACAATAGAACTGTGGAACTGTCTTCCAGCAGATGTGACAATGCCATAACCATTTAATAGATTTACAAGTGGCCTAGATCCATTTCTAAAACTAAAAACTATTGAGAATTACTGGTATTAATTATATAGTTCTGGGTGATCCAGGGATACTTTCTGATTGGCATTAGGAGTCAGGAAGGAATTCCCACCCCCCCTTTAAGCTCTTTTTTGCCTACTGCTGTTATGTAGGAGTAGTGTTCAAAGAGATTCCCAATTCCTCGAGAGGTGTCAAGGAGGCCATTTATGTGGAAAAAAAGAAACCAAGCCTGAATAGAGGTGGGAGAGTTCGACACCAACTGTCTGCCATGTACAATGCTGTTCTGACACCTTACCCTGGGCAGTTTCAATGCATCCAAACCTTGCATAAGAAGGTCCCTAAGGCTGGGTACACATGGGGCTAATATTTGTTCTGGCCGAGTGTTCGGTGCGAGCGATCGTTCGGGACAAATGACTGTTGGTTGGGCAATAGTGGCCGCAGCCGTCAGTGCGTGTGACCGATTGTGCAGTCCCATAGGGAATTGCACAATCTCCCGTGAATTACCAATGGACCTGAAATCAGATGAATAGGCGACGAGCTCGATCGCGGACGGCCACCCCATTAATTAAAATCTCCTTCCTTTTAGTCTTTTAGTATTTAGATCCTTGGTCAATCCTTTATTTTAAGAAATGGAAGATAATCCATCTTCATTTTGTTTCTAAGCATTCAAACTCAAAATTGTAATTGTTCTATGTAGATTCCAGGCTGCACTGTTATCCAGTTTGTACATCTTACATTTGTAAGGTCACATTATAAACCCAATAAAGTGCATTATAATTTGGTTTGGAAGGTATTTGTATTACTGTATATTGTCACAAAGTCACTCTGTATTATAATTTCCCCTGTATTGTAATCGTGTTGGTCCATGATAAAAGCAGAGACTGAAACCTTCTGGGATTGGATCTGAACTGTTCTCTGATCTTACCAGGCAGTCCCCCGACGAATCAAAAATGGGCACTGACTCAAGAATCCAACAAAAATGTACAAAATGTACATTGAATAACGGTAAGTAATTATGCAAGACGAAGGTAAATTATGAATAAGGAACAGAAAATGTAGCAGATAATTCATTAAGATTAAACTCAACATGCAGGTGTCTGCAGGTAGAACAAAGAGGATCTTTATACAGATATTTGAGCATTAGTAAGAAATCTGATTCACAAAAATCTCAGCAGGCCTCGGGTTATGAATACAGACTATTTATATAGTGGATAATGCACCCCCAACTGTAAATTATAAGGATATTAGAAGTCACAAAGGAGTTCCGTGACCATATAAAAGCACAAGGTTGCAGGCCGAGTACCTTTTATACAGGGCACAGAACTCCAAGGTGACGTCTAATATCCCTTTAATTTACAGTTGGGGGTGTATTATTTATTATAACCTACACCTTTGTGGCTTCTGGTTTCATTCTCCCCCTGGAACTGTAAAATTATAAGGCTATAATCTTACAGTTCCTCCCATAGAAATCCACTTCAGGGTTAGGTTATATGGTAATATTCTCATGTTATGGATCCCAATCCTCCCATACATTGAATTCTCCTGCACTTCTGTGTTAAAAAGCAACATCTTTATTCAACTAAATATAAGAATTGGGAGCCAATGTTAGGTACAAATCATTTGTCTTAATTTGCCATTGTCTCGTTGTTCCTGAGCTTAGGAACATTTATAAACAGCTGCTCAGAAAACCGATGTAATGTGATGTAATAAGACAATAGCGGTAGCATTTTGCTATATTAAACTATAATATGTTTGGTTGGTGAGTTTTCATTGAGAAATAAAGGAGATAGTAATCTAGGTAAATGTTCTGTGGTGTGTTTTGGGAGAAAAGATAAAATATTCAGATCAGTTGGGTTGTACAACCTGGAGATCTTGGCCAGGTAAGAGTCAATGAAGGAACTTGATTGGACGGCTGGGTCTTGACATGAAAGGCATCAGGCATGTTCTTCTAGCTGTCTATATGTCTGTTTAATAAAATGAGCCTTTTATTCCAAGTGAAGATATTGCCATGTTGGTAAGTTTTTGGTTGCGGAAATCTTCTTTCAGTTGCTGAATTTTGTGATTAACATTGGCCTGGGGGCTTTCATGCACCTTGGCCACCAATCGGGAACAGTGAGTGAGGTTTTCCTCCCATTTCTTAGCCTTCTAACATTTGGAAGACACTGCTTTAAAAATGATCTTTTCTCAGGCTAAAGCTCCTGGGCCCGGGTGGTTTCATTCAGGCCCACCACGTCCCAGTATGGATATAAACTTAATTGATGTGGATCTTAGACCCAGTTGAGGCGCTTTGGTGCCAGTATTTTGACTTTTTTTAGGCTGGCTCTCCATGCCAAGAATCTTCATTATATTTCTACGATATGAATGTTTCATTGGACATTACAGATCTCAAGGACAAGTCAAGTGAAAAAAAAAAATTCAATGGTGCCTTCTTTTGTACAATCGCCTATACAATACCATTGCGGTAGTTTACTATGGCAGAGTGTCATAAATGTACGGTCACAGACGAAAATGTACGGCACAATAATCTGCGGTATCGGGTGTTTCCCGATGATGTGGGTTTGTAAATATGTCCTATTGAGTCAATTAACAAGATAATAAACAAACTCTCCTGTTTCCCATGAGCTGGTTTTCTGGAAGTTACAATGTGAATATCCAGTCTCCAGTTGGGCTCCCAATGGAACTTTATCAGGTTCCTCACTGGTGTTGTTATTTTGACAAACTGGGCAAACAGACATTATCTTACAGCAATGTTATCTTGTTTCATTGCATTGCCGTTTCCTATGATAAAACACGTTTTCTTTTTTCCACACATAATATTTTCTTTTTAAATCTCTTTCGGACACGCTTGGCTTCCTCCCATGAGACCTCTACAGAGTACTGAAATGGAGACTTCTACATGTAATAATATGCGCCTTGTGTCCAGTGTAAGGGAGGCCACACTAGCGCGTTTTTTAATGCGTTTGCGCATGCGTTTTTTTATGTAAACTCTCACAAAACGGTATTTACTAAACATGAAATAAAATGATGTTATTCATGCAATAATAATAATAAGTTAATATGGATAGCGATAATATATAATGATATATTCTAAAGCAAAGGTTTTATTTAAAAGTATTATCATTTTTTATGATACTATTGTAAAATAACCTTTAGGGCTAGGCCACACTAGCGCGTTTTCGCGCGTTTGCGTTTTGTATTCGCGATTTTCGCTAACATGGAAGCCGCGGGGACGCGAATGTTTGCGTTTTGCGGAGAGCATTTTTCACTCAATCCTTTGCATTTTCACTTTAAAGATAGCGAAAGCATGAGCACAAATGCGAAAATAACACGCACTAATGCACAGAAAGCGCGATAACGCACGAGAAAAGGTGCACGCTAGGTGCGTGGTAGTGTGGCATCACCCTTATCGTTATTTTACAACAGAAAATCACTGTATGGGTGTACGTTAAACACTGAGGGTGAGGCCACACTACAACGCACCAGGCGCACACGCATGTGTTATTGCGCTTTCTGAGCATTAGCGTGCATTATTTTTGCATTTGCGCTCGTGCTTTCGCTATTTTTAAAGCGAAAACACAAGCGATTGTGCAAAAAAATGCTCGCTGCAAAACGCAAACGGATGCGCAAATCGCATGTGCATCGGAAATCGATTTCCATGTTAGCAAAACTCACGGACGCGAACTCGAGCGCAAAACGCAAATGCGTGAAAAACACGCCAGTGTGGCCTAGCCCTGATATTGTTAAATAATTCATTAGTTACACTAACATTAAGGACTAGGCCACACTAGCACGTTTTGCGCTCACGTTTGCGCAAAACGCACAAGAATCGCGCACACAATTGCGTGCGATAATGCTCGCGATTGTGTACGCGATTCCTGTGTATTGCAGTGTGGCCTCAGCCTAAGTTAGTAAATTACTCCATATAATGTAATATAATGACAGTAATGTAAAGCCGGTGCCTTTATACATGCACCCCTATATCTGAGCTATCAATCCTAATATATTTTGATAGAAGTTAAACTAGTAAATGGACTTGCTAGCGATCTGCCTGCAGAAATGTCTGGCTATTGGAATCAACACACAATAGCGATATACAGCACTGTCTGTCAGTATATACGGATTGATTATTCCAATCAGTCAATGGAGTCGTCCAAAGTAACAATCAGTACCTGGCTGTCTGTTTAATCCCTTGGTGATATCCAAATTTCCTGACAATCCCTACCACAGCCACATTATCTTAAGTAGATGTCAAGCTGAAATCTTCCCAAGATCGATGGTGCAGGATGGTGCAATTCAATCGGAACTTCCTGATCAATTCCTATCAATTGGCTGTATTACACCTGTATGGGCTGCTGAACACACTCCAACAAAATGGGTGCTGGGAGTATTTTTATAGTCATGGCAATGTCTAATCATGTGCATTATGACACAGGAAAACAAATCAGGGTTTTGCAATTTTGAAAAAAAAATTAAATTAAAATAAAATTTTCTTACCAGGACTGAACTAACTTTTTTTGCGTTAACGCATGCGTTTCCTTTACGGAAAACGGCAAAATCGCATGCGCAAACACAACAATTGCGTGCACAATCTCATGTGATATTGCACATGATTCCATGCAAGCTTCTGGCACGTTGCAGTGTGGCCTCAGCCTAACGGATAGCTTTACCTCTCATCTTAAAAATCAGCAGCATAGTGGAGAAATCATCTCTTTAATCCTGCAGGATTCTGACTTTTCTGGAGTAACTTTTAAATCCAGAAATTGACAAACGAGCCAGAACAAATCCAACAGTAATAATTATAAACATATTACTGTAGTTATGATAATAAACACATTACTGTAGTTATGATAATAAACATATTACTGTAGTTATGATAATAAACATATTACTGTAGTTATGATAATAAACACATTACTGTAGTTATGATAATAAACATATTACTGTAGTTATGATAATAAACATATTACTGTAGTTATAATAATAAACACATTACTGTAGTTATGATAATAAACACATTACTGTAGTTATGATAATAAACATATTACTGTAGTTATGATAATAAACGCATTACTGTAGTTATGATAATAAACATATTACTGTAGTTATGATAATAAACGTATTACTGTAGTTATAATAATAAACACATCACTGTAGTTATGATAATAAACACATTACCGTAGTTATGATAATAAACATATTACTGTAGTTATGATAATAAACATATTCTAACAGGAAAGATGCTATGGATTATAGAAAGTTCTAACAGGAAAGACGCTATGGATAATAGAAAGTTCTAACCAGGAAAGATACTATGGATAATAGAAAGTTCTAACAGGAAAGATGGTATGGATAATAGAAGTTCTAACAGGAAAGATGCAATGGATAATAGAAAGTTCTAACCAGGAAAGATGCAATGGATAATAGAAAGTTCTAACCAGGAAAGATGCGATGGATTATAGAAAGTTCTAACAGGAAAGATGCTATGGATTATAGAAAGTTCTAACAGGAAATGTGCTATGGATTATAGAAAGTTCTAACCAGGAAATGTGCTATGGATTATAGAAAGTTCTAACCAGGAAAGATGCGATGGATTATAGAAAGTTCTAACAGGAAAGATGCTATGGATTATAGAAAGTTCTAACCAGGAAAGATGCTATGGATAATAGAAAGTTCTAACCAGGAAAGATCCAGGTGGCCAGCACAAGCAATTTAATACAATAGCGTCTGTTTTGCAAGACTTCTAACGCCACCTAAAGTGGCTAAAACTCAATCGTAACCCATACATTCCAGCTTACCTGCAGAGTGATCGCGTGACATTCAATCAATTTCTTAGAAACCGCTTTTCCGGATCTTCTTTGCGGCCGACATGAGTTGCCGACGATTCATTTTGCGATCGTATGTCGGACGCAAAGAAGATCCGAAATGCTGACTCTTTTCTTACAATTAGCAGCTGTCAGTCATGGATGTAACAGATATATATGTAACATATGATACACAAAACAGTATCATTTATCAATTCTTTACACTGGTGCCCACAGCTATACATCACACTTCAAGTATTTTGGGACTGAAATATGGTTTCCTCCTCTTTCATGCAGCTCTGAAAAGGGTCATTTAACCCATATGGCCTTGGAAGGGTCCATAACTTCCCTAGGGGGTGCCAGAACCTTTAAAGGACAACTCCACCCTCTTAAGAACATCTTTTAGAAAGAATGGCCTCTTTAAAATATGTTGATATACCATACTTTGTCCTATGAATTCATTACTGTATGCCTGCTATGCTTCTGGATGCCTCATGGAAACTGAGCAATTTAGAAACCTGTACTGAGCCTGTACTGAGCCTGGGCATGCTCAGAAGAGGCAGACAGGGGATTAGCATTCAGTCATTGGCTGTGATGTTACTAACTGGAAGAACCAGGAAGAAGAAACAGGAAACAGGACATTGTGCAGGATTTCAGGTTAGACTTTTTCAGATTTCAAACTATTACCATTTAGGGTTTTGGGGGTGATTTACCTGTATGTAAGTTTTCATTTTAGGGCTGGACTTGCCCTTTAACTAGATAGGTGAGTTATTTAAGCATTCATCAAGAGCACAGTGACACCTACTGGGAGGATGTCAGAAGGCTTGTCATTTAATTCTCTGTAACATGCCAACTGACACCGTTTAGAGCAGGGATGCCCAACCTGGCCAAGACTGGGGGCCACATAAGCAGCACCCCAGATACTGACTGCACAGCATGTGAAGCCCCGACAGAGCAGTTGTGAAGTATACACATAGGTTATAGATATTCATGACACAAGCATTGTTAGCCAGAAGCAAGGACTGGGTTCACATGGACTGATATTTTAACCGGTCGGCACTATAGACCAGGTTTCCTGGTCAAAATATTATTGATTGTGAAGAAAATAATCGCTGCCAATATTTCAGCACAACAGCACAACGTTGGTTACCCGTTCGGCTGGATAAGACGAAAGGGTGGGCGACATCCTTTATGGCCGCACGCTAAAACACTGCAGATTTTTCAGGCCGGCTGACCAATACAAGGAAATATTAGTTTGCTTGCGAAAAGTCTGCTGCTGTGTACCCAGCCTAAAGCTAGGTACACACGGGCAGATCCTTTGTCACAGCCGAATGTTTGGCACTTCCAACCGGTTCAATGTGACCGAGCATGTGGTCCATTGAGGGCCGAACGATCTCCCATGTTTTTCAGATGTGTCCGATCGCTCATTAGGACGAACCAACGGTTAGTCACAGACGAAAACCCATGCAATCTTTTCAGGCCGATCGATCGCGATTTGCATCATGTGCACACAGCAAGAGGAGATATAAGGAGTAGCTTCCGTATTTGCTCTGCGTACACAAAGAAAACGTCTGTATTATCTCTGGTAAACATAATTACATTTGACAAGTGAATAAAAATAGAACGATGAGGGTGAAAGGTAAGAACCCATGCAGAGGGGGGTTAGAAAATGTGCATGAATTTTACATGTTTTCTTTATCATGGACCAGCTCAGTAGCTCAGTCAGATGGAAACGTCTACATCTGTTCACATTATATCTGGGATCAAAAATGGAATTTAATTCTATAATGGGAGAATACAGGGCTATGTACGTACGGAGAGATACTATCGGCTATTGGTGTCAAAGCTGCGTTAACCGATGTACCAAGGGTTAAAGGACAACTCCAGATAAGAACATCTTTTAGAAAGAATGGCCTCTTTAAAATATGTTGATATATCATAGTTCGTCCTATGAATTCATTACTGTATGCCTGCTATGCTTCTGGATGCCTCATGGAAACTGAGCCATTTAGAAACCTGTACTGAGCAGATACTGAGCCTGGGCATGCTCAGAAGAGACAGACAGGGGATTAACATTCAGTCATTGGCTGCGATGTCAACTGTCAAATCCATAACTGACAGTTACTAACTGGAAGAACCAGGAAGAAGAAACAGGGAAACAGGACATTGTGCAGGATTTCAGGTTAGACTTACTGTATATATTTCACAGGGGAAAGTTTAAGTATAAACTTTGAATTTGGCTTGAAGGGCTGCATTTTGGAAGGGAATATGTGTGTTTGCTGCAGATTTTAAAACTCAATAATGGGAATGATGAGTTTGTAGTGAACGCTAGTTTGGGACAAAAAAACTTTTGTGTGTACCCAGCCCAAAGTGGTGCTAATTTTGATCCAATCAATCAGAAAGCTAACATCTGATTGGTTAGGGGAATATTTGCACCATTTTCAATGATAAGAACTTTTATTGAATCTCTCTGTATCTTTTTGATGATTGGTCAAAATTTGTTTTTTGACTTTAGTTACCCTTTAAGTATGGCTGCCACAGTAATGGATAAGTAGATCAGTAGGTGTGTGTACCTGTGTCCAGTTGGGGGTTAAAAAAACAAACTTTTTTATTATTAATCAAAATTCATTTTTTTGACTTTAGTTACCCTTTAAGTATGGCTGCCACAGTAATGGATAAGTAAATCAGTAGGTGTGTGTACCTGGGTCTGGTTGAGGGGGTATGTCTTTTTTGTGTTTATAACCATAAAACTATCTTTTATTGAGGATAAATCTAAATTAGTTTTTTTGACTTTAGTTACCCTTTAAATATGGCTTCCATGGAAATGGAAAGGTAGGTCAGTAGGTAGGTGTACCTGGATCTGTGTGGGGGGTTGGGGGTATCACCATTTGTATTTATAACCATGAAAAAAACTGTTTTGAAATATCCACATTTGAGGATTGTTACCATTATAGTCTATGGGAAAAAATGTTTGGAAATTCGCCGATAACTCCGTACCACTTCCGCGGATTCCTTAGCTAGAAGATAGCACACTTCTCCTATATGCCCCGCACGTCTGTACCGAATTTCATGTCTCTAGCTCAAAAACTGTGGGAGGAGATACGGTCCAAAAAAGCGGAAGAATAAAACGGAAGAAGAAAAAGAAGAAGAAATAGAAAGAACAGGAATTTGGCATTTTCAATTAATTAATTATTACCGTTTAGGGTTTTGGGGGTTGATTTACCTGTATGTAAGTTTTCATTTTAGGGCTGGACTTGCCCTTTAATGTGGCTTTAAGACACAAAAAAGTAGTTGTGGTGGCTTGGCATTTTTTGTGTCTTAAAGCCGTGTTAACCCTTGGTATATGTACCGAGCCAATAGCAGCTCTTTAGGACTGAATAGAGATGGCCGAAACTCACTAGTTTTCAGATTCCCGGATCTCGGGAAAATCCCGAAGATCCAAAAATCTGAAACTTGAACGAATTTTCGATAATTTTCGAATGTATGGAGATATTTTCGATAATTTTCTAAAATGGCCTTGAACGTTTGAAAATATGGTTGGAGACCATTTTCGAGTTTCCGATCCTATGATGCTAAAATAGCGCCGTACAAAATTATCGAAAATTTGTTCTGAAGTCTCAAAATCTGGATGATCCGTCCAGATTCGGATGGATCATTCATAGTTCGGAACTGAGGAGTTTCGTGTCGGATCCGTGTTCCTGTCGGACCCGGATCCCATCTCTATTTCTGGTATGTCTAGTAAGAAAACTTGGATACACTCAGTCTGAACTTACAATAGGGATTGTTGCATGAATGGGCTTGGTCTACAGATCCCAAGCCTATTAGTTACAAAAAGGCGCCAGGCCAAACTGAGGCAAGTTCGAAGTATCAGTGAACCCCAAATCTGAAACAAATATATTCTTGTGCAGCAGGGACCAACAAGTTGGCAGGTCCTCTTAATCCCCCTGATCACCCACCCATGGGGCTGTTTTGGTTACACTGGGATGGTTGGGTGCTATAAATATTTAGTAAAACTCGAATCTGCCTTCTGGCCAAATGGCCCACACAATGAACTGTGACCAAGGTATGTAAAACAGTAGATCTACATTTACAGATGCTGTGATAATGAAAAGGGCCCTAGAATGATATTCTCATATATTTACCCTGATTACAATAAAAACAAGTTGACAGATTGTACTTCCTATTTTACACACAGTAGAAGAAAGCTAAATTCCGATAGATGGGGAATGTACAGTCACTATCTGATCATGGACACAGCCTTTACAAATGGTTTGACCTAACGCTATATAGACAAGCAATGTGCTTTACTGAATGACTGTGTTCCATCTGGTGCAGGGCCATTGACTTTCATCTGCTAAGTACTTTGCCAGTTTGGGTAGAACATGTCAGTTCCTGAACAAAAGATCATCTATTAATAGAACTTTTTACGCCACGTTTTATAGGGAATCCGTTTCCCTGCACGTTCATTTTTCATACCTGCCGTCTTAATCAAACGTTTTCTGAAATACTAACAGCAGACGATCCTTTCTATTTCAGGGTGGTATAATATATCGCATTACACAAACTGTGGCACACATGATTGCGGGACACCTTGTACTTAATGTTGTAATTCCCCATATTTTATACACTTTGCAGTGTAGATTATATTCAAATTTGATAATCAAGGAAGTGTAAAGTGGCACTTTGTTGGCTGCATTGACATGAAATGAAAATTGTAGATTCGAGACATCCCACCGTGGGTGGGACAGGGCTGTGGCTGGGACATGACGTGGAAACTTTCATCAAAGGGGCGGGGCGGAGGTGGGGTTAGGGGCTTGACGGAAGAGTTCCGGGTGTGTCAGAGGCGTTACAGGGCGTGGTGGCCGAAAATGGGGAGTTCTGGGGGGCGGAGAGTGCGGGAGACCACTCCAAAATCCAGGAGACTCCCGCGACTGCTGGGGGGAATACCTGACATTCCAATATCATAGGCTCATTTTAGGGCCAATAAAAGTTCCCCAGCATGTGCAATAAGGAATCTGGCTGATTAACTAAGCACAATCTGATTATTGTACTTTATCAGGATTTATTGATATTGTGTAACCATTACTTAATGTGTATAAACTATGGGGGTTATTCAATAAAAGGTCTTATTGTTTAAAATGGTGCTAATTTTGCCCCAACCAATCAGATGTTAGCTTTCAAATGTTACATAAGTTCTGATTGGTTGGGGCAAAATTAGCACCATTTTAAACAATAAGAACTTTTATTGAATCTCCCTGAATGTTCTTCCAGATTTAACGGTTAGAATCTGGACATTAGGAAAGGTTTAATAAAAGTGGGCATACACGGCCTTGATATTCCGATTCAATCAATTTGATTGAATTGATTGGATTATCAAAGACACTGTTCCTGGTTTTCGACTGAATGACAATATCGATTGTTCTATCGTAAAAAACTTTCCGTCAGCCCCATCTACCAGAACCAGACCGTCCATAGATTTTAAGCTGATCTTAATTCGAATGGTTCTTCCAATTGGATTTATGATTGTTTTGGACGATCACAAATCCGATCAGAAGAATATTGGACCGTGTATGCCCACCTTTAGAGTGAGAACAATAGAACTGTGGAACTGTCTTCCAGCAGATGTGACAATGCCATAACCATTTAATAGATTTACAAGTGGCCTAGATCCATTTCTAAAACTAAAAACTATTGAGAATTACTGGTATTAATTATATAGTTCTGGGTGATCCAGGGATACTTTCTGATTGGCATTAGGAGTCAGGAAGGAATTCCCACCCCCCCTTTAAGCTCTTTTTTGCCTACTGCTGTTATGTAGGAGTAGTGTTCAAAGAGATTCCCAATTCCTCGAGAGGTGTCAAGGAGGCCATTTATGTGTAAAAAAAGAAACCAAGCCTGAATAGAGGTGGGAGAGTTCGACACCAACTGTCTGCCATGTACAATGCTGTTCTGACACCTTACCCTGGGCAGTTTCAATGCATCCAAACCTTGCATAAGAAGGTCCCTAAGGCTGGGTACACATGGGGCTATTATTTTTTCCGACCGGGTGTTTGATGCGAGCGATCGTTCAGGACAAATGACTGTTGGTTGGGCAATAGTGGCCGCAGCCATCAGTGCGTGTGACCGATTGTGCAGTCCCATAGGGAATTGCACAATCTCCCGTGATTTACCAATGGACCTGAAATCAGATGAATAGGCGACGAGCTCGATCGCGGACGGCCACCCCATTAATTAAAATCTCCTTCCTTTTAGTGTCTTTTAGTATTTACATCCTTGGTCAATCCTTTATTTTAAGAAATGGAAGATAATCCATCTTCATTTTGTTTCTAAGCATTCAAACTCAAAATTGTAATTGTTCTATGTAGATTCCAGGCTGCACTGTTATCCAGTTTGTACATCTTACATTTGTAAGGTCACATTATAAACCCAATAAAGTGCATTATAATTTGGTTTGGAAGGTATTTGTATTACTGTATATTGTCACAAAGTCACTCTGTATTATAATTTCCCCTGTATTGTAATCGTGTTGGTCCATGATAAAAGCAGAGACTGAAACCTTCTGGGATTGGATCTGAACTGTTCTCTGATCTTACCAGGCAGTCCCCCGACGAATCAAAAATGGGCACTGACTCAAGAATCCAACAAAAATGTACAAAATGTACATTGAATAACGGTAAGTAATTATGCAAGACGAAGGTAAATTATGAATAAGGAACAGAAAATGTAGCAGATAATTCATTAAGATTAAACTCAACATGCAGGTGTCTGCAGGTAGAACAAAGAGGATCTTTATACAGATATTTGAGCATTAGTAAGAAATCTGATTCACAAAAATCTCAGCAGGCCTAGGGTTATGAATACAGACTATTTATATAGTGGATAATGCACCCCCAACTGTAAATTATAAGGATATTAGAAGTCACAAAGGAGTTCCGTGACCATATAAAAGCACAAGGTTGCAGGCCGAATACCTTTTATACAGGGCACAGAACTCCAAGGTGACGTCTAATATCCCTTTAATTTACAGTTGGGGGTGTATTATTTATTATAACCTACACCTTTGTGGCTTCTGGTTTCATTCTCCCCCTGGAACTGTAAAATTATAAGGCTATAATCTTACAGTTCCTCCCATAGAAATCCACTTCAGGGTTAGGTTATATGGTAATATTCTCATGTTATGGATCCCAATCCTCCCATACATTGAATTCTCCTGCACTTCTGTGTTAAAAAGCAACATCTTTATTCAACTAAATATAAGAATTGGGAGCCAATGTTAGGTACAAATCATTTGTCTTAATTTGCCATTGTCTCGTTGTTCCTGAGCTTAGGAACATTTATAAACAGCTGCTCAGAAAACCGATGTAATGTGATGTAATAAGACAATAGCGGTAGCATTTTGCTATATTAAACTATAATATGTTTGGTTGGTGAGTTTTCATTGAGAAATAAAGGAGATAGTAATCTAGGTAAATGTTCTGTGGTGTGTTTTGGGAGAAAAGATAAAATATTCAGATCAGTTGGGTTGTACAACCTGGAGATCTTGGCCAGGTAAGAGTCAATGAAGGAACTTGATTGGACGGCTGGGTCTTGACATGAAAGGCATCAGGCATGTTCTTCTAGCTGTCTATATGTCTGTTTAATAAAATGAGCCTTTTATTCCAAGTGAAGATATTGCCATGTTGGTAAGTTTTTGGTTGCGGAAATCTTCTTTCAGTTGCTGAATTTTGTGATTAACATTGGCCTGGGGGCTTTCATGCACCTTGGCCACCAATCGGGAACAGTGAGTGAGGTTTTCCTCCCATTTCTTAGCCTTCTAACATTTGGAAGACACTGCTTTAAAAATGATCTTTTCTCAGGCTAAAGCTCCTGGGCCCGGGTGGTTTCATTCAGGCCCACCACGTCCCAGTATGGATATAAACTTAATTGATGTGGATCTTAGACCCAGTTGAGGCGCTTTGGTGCCAGTATTTTGACTTTTTTTAGGCTGGCTCTCCATGCCAAGAATCTTCATTATATTTCTACGATATGAATGTTTCATTGGACATTACAGATCTCAAGGACAAGTCAAGTGAAAAAAAAAAATTCAATGGTGCCTTCTTTTGTACAATCGCCTATACAATACCATTGCGGTAGTTTACTATGGCAGAGTGTCATAAATGTACGGTCACAGCCGAAAATGTACGGCACAATAATCCGCGGTATCGGGTGTTTCCCGATGATGTGGGTTTGTAAATATGTCCTATTGAGTCAATTAACAAGATAATAAACAAACTCTCCTGTTTCCCATGAGCTGGTTTTCTGGAAGTTACAATGTGAATATCCAGTCTCCAGTTGGGCTGCCAATGGAACTTTATCAGGTTCCTCACTGGTGTCGTTATTTTGACAAACTGGGCAAACAGACATTATCTTACAGCAATGTTATCTTGTTTCATTGCATTGCCGTTTCCTATGATAAAAAACGTTTTCTTTTTTCCACACATAATATTTTCTTTTTAAATCTCTTTCGGACACGCTTGGCTTCCTCCCATGAGACCTCTACAGAGTACTGAAATGGAGACTTCTACATGTAATAATATGCGCCTTGTGTCCAGTGTAAGGGAGGCCACACTAGCGCATTTTTTAATGCGTTTGCGCATGCGTTTTTTTATGTAAACTCTCACAAAACGGTATTTACTAAACATGAAATAAAATGATGTTATTCATGCAATAATAATAATAAGATAATATGGATAACGATAATATATAATGATATATTCTAAAGCAAAGGTTTTATTTAAAAGTATTATCGTTTTTTATGATACTATTGTAAAATAACCTTTAGGGCTAGGCCACACTAGCGCGTTTTCGCGCGTTTGCGTTTTGTATTCGCGATTTTCACTAACATGGAAACCGCGGGAACGCGAATGTTTGCGTTTTGCGGAGAGCATTTTTCACTCAATCGTTTGCATTTTCACTTTAAAGATAGCGAAAGCATGAGCGCAAATGCGAAAATAACACGCACTAATGCACAGAAAGCGCGATAACGCACGAGAAAAGGTGCACGCTAGGTGCGTGGTAGTGTGGCATCACCCTTATCGTTATTTTACAACAGAAAATCACTGTATGGGTGTACGTTAAACACTGAGGGTGAGGCCACACTACAACGCACCAGGCGCACACGCATGTGTTATTGCGCTTTCTGAGCATTAGCGTGCATTATTTTTGCATTTGCGCTCGTGCTTTCGCTATTTTTAAAGCGAAAACACAAGCGATTGTGCAAAAAAATGCTCGCTGCAAAACGCAAACGGATGCGCAAATCGCATGTGCATCGGAAATCGATTTCCATGTTAGCAAAACTCACGGACGCGAACTCGAGCGCAAAACGCAAATGCGTGAAAAACACGCCAGTGTGGCCTAGCCCTGATATTGTTAAATAATTCATTAGTTACACTAACATTAAGGACTAGGCCACACTAGCACGTTTTGCGCTCACGTTTGCGCAAAACGCACAAGAATCGCGCACACAATTGCGTGCGATAATGCTCGCGATTGTGTACGCGATTCCTGTGTATTGCAGTGTGGCCTCAGCCTAAGTTAGTAAATTACTCCATATAATGTAATATAATGACAGTAATGTAAAGCCGGTGCCTTTATACATGCACCCCTATATCTGAGCTATCAATCCTAATATATTTTGATAGAAGTTAAACTAGTAAATGGACTTGCTAGCGATCTGCCTGCAGAAATGTCTGGCTATTGGAATCAACACACAATAGCGATATACAGCACTGTCTGTCAGTATATACGGATTGATTATTCCAATCAGTCAATGGAGTCGTTCAAAGTAACAATCAGTACCTGGCTGTCTGTTTAATCCCTTGGTGATATCCAAATTTCCTGACAATCCCTACCACAGCCACATTATCTTAAGTAGATGTCAAGCTGAAATCTTCCCAAGATCGATGGTGCAGGATGGTGCAATTCAATCAGAACTTCCTGATCAATTCCTATCAATTGGTTGTATTACACCTGTATGGGCTGCTGAACACACTCCAACAAAATGGGTGCTGGGAGTATTTTTATAGTCATGGCAATGTCTAATCATGTGCATTATGACACAGGAAAACAAATCAGGGTTTTGCAATTTTGAAAAAAAAATTAAATTAAAATAAAATTTTCTTACCAGGACTGAACTAACTTTTTTTGCGTTAACGCATGCGTTTCCTTTACGGAAAACGGCAAAATCGCATGCGCAAACACAACAATTGCGTGCACAATCTCATGTGATATTGCACATGATTCCATGCAAGCTTCTGGCACGTTGCAGTGTGGCCTCAGCCTAACGGATAGCTTTACCTCTCATCTTAAAAATCAGCAGCATAGTGGAGAAATCATCTCTTTAATCCTGCAGGATTCTGACTTTTCTGGAGTAACTTTTAAATCCAGAAATTGACAAACGAGCCAGAACAAATCCAACAGTAATAATTATAAACATATTACTGTAGTTATGATAATAAACACATTACTGTAGTTATGATAATAAACATATTACTGTAGTTATGATAATAAACATATTACTGTAGTTATGATAATAAACACATTACTGTAGTTATGATAATAAACATATTACTGTAGTTATGATAATAAACATATTACTGTAGTTATAATAATAAACACATTACTGTAGTTATGATAATAAACACATTACTGTAGTTATGATAATAAACATATTACTGTAGTTATGATAATAAACGCATTACTGTAGTTATGATAATAAACATATTACTGTAGTTATGATAATAAACGTATTACTGTAGTTATAATAATAAACACATCACTGTAGTTATGATAATAAACACATTACCGTAGTTATGATAATAAACATATTACTGTAGTTATGATAATAAACATACGCGTGCCCGCGGTTGTGATCCCGGGGCGAGCCAAGCGAAGAGCTCTGATGTCGCTATGTCGCATTGTAGATTCAATTTATCCATTTCAATACACTTTTCAACCCGTGTCGAGATCGCAGCGTGGTGGGGCTATCCACTTCGTATATGCTCGTCTTATAGTGGACATTTAGATCCCTCCTATCCATTTTCTAGACCATCCTATCAAGTCTTAGATCCGAATACATATCAATTCCAGATCAATCCAACCCATATCGATAATTATTCATTTCTTAAATCCACCTATCCAAGTTCCAGATCCAATCAACCCATTTCAATATCAACTATCCATTTCCTGCATTGTTTTACTTGGGGGGAGCGCATTTTGTTTTATGATGCGAGCCGACTGCATAGTTTTGCCGGTGTAGTCTAGATCCGATTTCTTCTCCCAATAGAGGTTTCCAAGAAAACGCTTGCCCGACAAGCCGATGCGCGAGCCGGCAGCTTATGACCGCTGCGCCAGTCTTGTAGCTCGGTAGCCGCCCGAGTCCCGCGCGCCCGCCCGCGGTTCAGTCGCGTATGTTGTCCGCAAGGACGGCGAGGTTCCCCAGTAGATTTGCTTTTTTAGTGACCGCGACTTTATTTTCCTTTATTTTTTCGATTTCTTGCTTTCTGGCCCCGTGCCGCCCGACTCGCCCGCCCGGCGCGCGTCCGCCGTCCTCTTTCTTTCGTCCCGAGTATCCGGGGTCAGCCGCCGTTCGGTAGTTCTCGCGCGCAATCCGAGTCCCGTATCGCGAGGGCAAGGATGTCCTGCGAGAGTTTCGCGAGCTGCCCGTTTCCCGCCGCCGTGCTTTTCCGGTCCGCTTCCCGGTCCCGTCCCGCTTTCCCGGTGGGGTGCTCCTTTTGTTGCCCCCCGCGCGCCCCAGGTGCCCCGCTCCCCTTTTGGGGGTAGTGATGAGTTCACCAAGCTATGCCCAGATAAACAACCATGTGTATATCTACTTAATATGGAATATGAAAGACTAGGTTAGTGTTTCAGTACAGTATATTAATATGGAAGACTCTTGTGTGTTTTATACGTACCAGATAGTGCGTTTGCTTTGCATGTGAGCTGTGGTGTGTGGGGTAGCCGGCGTTCCCGCCGTGCGTCTTTTACTGGTTGTGTCATTCCTTAGCGTGTGTGTTTATACTTACAGTCTATTAGTTGTGTGGTGGGCTAGTGGTGGTTGATGATCCTAGCGTTCTATCGTTGGAGACTTGAGGTGTGTGGTGTGGAGTAGCGAGCAGTTATTGCTTTTCGCTATTTGCATGAGTGGTTTGTTCTTGTGAGGAGTTCTATTGCCTATGGATCCTATGTTGTCTTGGGGAAGCGTGTAGATGCGAAGGCTCGTGGTGGGGGGGGGGTGGATAGAGAGCAGGATGATAAGGGAGTGTGGTTACGGGGGATTGGTATTCGTGTACGTTGTACGGAGAGACTGGGTGGTGTTCGGTTAGGCCTCCGGCGGGGTTGCTTTAGTATGAGGAAGGGGAGTGGAGAGCATCCCATTTGCTCGTTGCATGCGTGGTGTGTGGGTGGGGGGGGGGGGGGGGGGGGGGGTGTAGCGATTCCTGTTCGACTTGCGTGAGAATGGCAATGCAGACTAATCCCCGTGATGAGACTTGGACAGATTTGATGGTTCTTCGCTTCCCAGAATCACATAGATTCCCGTTTGCGTCTAGCAGAGCGATCAGGCTCGTACGCGGCCGAAGGGAGACAGCAGGGTCAATGCATTTGTTTGTCTGTGTGTAGGACATTTCGCCACCTAGTTTTTAGACCGTTTTACAGTAGCAGATGACAGTGTCGTTTTCCGTAGAAAGATAGGTAGACGCTGATTTCGCTTTTAGTTTCCTCCGCCTTACTTTTATAGGGTCAATTCCTCTGTGTGAGCAGCGCGACGCAGTGAGTTGACTGTAGAGGACGCCGTATGGAGTTGGTTGTTTTTTGCTGTGCTTTTCTGTCTCGTGGCTTGTGGTTGTTTTGATCGTTTGTTAGTTGAACCGCACCCCGATCCTGATTGTTTCCGCCCTATCCGGTTCGCCCACAACCAAAATTATATATTTACCCATATCCCCTGAATTGCAGATAGATGATGACGCACATACACAGCCTATTTTATTTTACCAGGTACACGACTATATAGACGTTTTCGCGCCTTCAAGTATCCAAGGAGATAATAGTTGGCACTGTCGGCTTGCTGTCGAATTACCTCTCTCTATATATATATGTTAGAATTATTACTTATGGATGGGAGTGCCATATTGTTTCCTTACATATTACTTATCAAGTATTTTTTAAATCAATGTGGCACTATTTCTTTGTTCCTTTATCCCCAATCTCTGACAACAGAATGCTTAATGGGAATCCCCGATGTATATGCCGGTATCCATGTCGCATACTATCTCATCCAATTTTTAGAGACCTATTTTATCAATTGCAGGATTCCTGTCCATCATATTTTTGTTAGAGTCAATCCTTATCGCGTTAAGTAAGTATTTTCTATCTGTGGTGCTTGGAATTTGGCTTTAGTAGCCTTTTTGCTGATGCGAGTTCGCCTAGATTCCACAGTTGTGGCTTTGTACCCTGATCCCATTGCCGATCAATGTGCATGCGCTAATTCGCCATTCATACTAATACCATTCCCCCCCTCTATACCACTATCCAACTATATCAATCCACCTCTATACCCCCCCCCTTTCTCCCCAGCCCGTCCCTGCCGCCACTGTGCGTGTAGTATTCCCCTCCCCCCGTCCCGCGTCAGCCCGTGCGTCGTTTTTGACCCTCTGTTGTTGCGCCCCTTTCCCTCCCCCCCCCCCCTTCCTTTACACCCCACCAAAATTGCACGCAAGAACTTTTCTAAGAGTCTGCACAAAAAGGGGAGACCCGATATGTGTCATCGTAAAGGACGGACACCCTATTACTATACTGTCGGGGTTGGTATTCTTGCACTCATTTGGTTCAGGGGTGGTCTTGATATTGGTGTGGTTACCCTATATTGCTATTACCATCCATCCATCCCATGTCAATCCACCAACTCATGTCAGACTCCCTATTCCAGTCGTATAGGATCCATTCTATCCATGTCCAGATCCATCCAACCGTGTCAAGATCCATCCTATCCATGTCTAGATCCATCCATATCTATGCCCAGATCTAGATCCAATCCATGGTCTAGAACTGACATGTCCAAATCCATTCTGTCTATGTTTGTATCTATCCAACTATGTCTGAGCGCATCCATCCATGTCACCGGGCACAGTAAACCCATTTCTAAAGATCAATGCAATCATGCCGAGCATCATCCAACCATGTTCTATAACACATCCTACACAGCCCAGATAATCCAAATCTAGTTTGATCCAACCGTTGTTGACCACTTCCTTCACACCACAAGTAGATCATCCATCTGCCAAGAAATCCACCCATTCGGACAGCCAACCCATTTCTAACCCATCCAAACCCCCATTCTATGCTCCCATCACCATCCACTTCCTAGAGCCTACACCATGGCAATTACTACCAGCACGACATACACTCCTGTCATAGCACTAACATCGCTAATCCCCCGCAGCCATCAGCAAAATCCTCTATCTCCACTCCCTTCCCTACACTTCCCAACCCCCGTTTTATCGTCATCCCCCGTTCAACTCCCCATTACTTGCACTACCCACTCCTCTCCATCATTCACCTTTAATTCGGTTTTCCGCCCCTCATTTTTCCTCTCCTCCTTTTTCTTTTTTCTACCCGCCTCCTTTCTTCCAGTTCTTTCTCTTCCCCACCTTTATCCCCCCCTCTTCTCTTTACTTTCTTTTTTTTCCGTTACAGTTATATAGAATATGGAAGAATTAGGAGTTGATATACATACAGTATAAATAGGAAGACTCAGGGGGTGTTGTATATACAACAGGATATTACTATTGAGACTATTATTGGTTTATTAATAACATTAATTAATTTCTTAATACATTTTACTTTGTGGACCAGCTAGCATTAGTAGTAGTGTTTACATGAGAGTTTTATATATGTTGTTCTATTACGTCGCATGATAGCTTTGCATTTTTGGCGGGAGTTTATTTTGATGTTGTGTTTTTCGCTGTAGGCCTGTTGCGGCCTGTGTGTGTCGTTACTAGGTGATGTTAGTGAGTACGACAGGTTGTTCGGTTCCGTGCGTTTTGCCTTGCCGTTTTTTCTGGGGTGTTTGGTTTTGTTGTTTCTAAGCCGTTTGTTGACCGAGTCACCCTAAACCGATCTTCCTGTTGGTCCGCGTTTTAGCTGTAATCGTACGTTTTGTGTTCACTGTCCATTCGAACCACTCATACCCTTACTTCCGATTTATATATCCGTACTGTTTATTTATCAACTAAGAGTTGTAAAGACACTGCAACATGATTCGTGATCCATATTGAATATTATAGCGCCGCTATGCATAGTAGCAGCACTGCAATATGTCATTTGGTCGCACACAGATAATTAATACTATGGATATCGTATCATCACATTTAATGATCACTTCCATTTAATATAATACTATAGTATACACACACCCTCAGACTAGTGCCGGCTGTACCATATATACATAATTATCTAGTATAGTAATATGGATTAACATGTACAGAATAAAATAAATTAGTACAACAGTCACAATAGTCTAGCTACTTTCATTAATATTGTCTATTGTACATACATACTATGCTCACAACTGAATGTTCTTCACCTACACTATCCTATCACCTAACATATACACACTCAATAGATCTAATCCCGATATCTAATATGACTGTTATGTTGTTGGCTACATATGTGCTACAATTAGTTCTTCACATATATTTTATTTTTTTTTTTTTTTTTTTAGTGTAAATGTATATCTGATATGAACTATTCTATCACGTATACGCTCATACTAGTCATTCCATATTTATATTAATATAAATTATGTGAACGTATAAGACTATTATCACTACTAATAGTCTTCTCATTATAAGTACAACTCATTGACTCGGAGATGACGTATATACATCAAATAGTCTTTCCATACGATTAATATTTACTACTAGTTGAGTAGTATGCACACGTTACTAGTATACTTACCATATTAGAAAATATACTAATACATAAGACTCATGCACATACTGTGTCAAAATCTGCTTTGCATATTACTATAGTTCTGTAGTATATACTATACTCCACTAGTCGTTCTTATATTAGATTACTGTAGCGTTATATATCATCACTCTAGATAGTCTTACCGACTAGTCTTTGCCTATTTATATTATACTGTACTATAGTGATCACCTCGTCAATAGTGCTTCACACGATATTAGGAATTATATGGACATAGCATCTTATGGATACAACACATATAATACATCATATACACTTATTCGAACTATTATCTGTATGTATAAACACTCAATAGTCTGTCTGATTCACTCAAACTGTTTCTTTTTAATATTAATTGAACTACAGTTTTTTACTATACGCCCCCCGACCTCCACTAGCATCATAGTATATCTAATTCTATCGATAGTAAGACTATATATGACTTATGATGTATACTATCACCTTATACTAGTCCTAATACTGATATCATTGCTCCTATTCTCTATTAAAGTAATACTGATATGTATACACGGACTCAATGTGACGTCTTTAATTAATATACTGTTGTGCCTTATCGGTATACGTTACTAGCACTACTTCACTACATAGTTCTACCATATTAATAACTTTATGTATACACACTTTAAATAGTAACATATCGGCTTATCATATACTTGTATTGAGATGTATGTTTATCACACATAACGCTCTATAATCTCATGTCCATGTTCTCTGTTTATGTTCTCTCTTGTTTACTTTCAATCGTATATACCTGTACATAGACACACTCACCAGTCTTTCCATATTATATGTATATTCTATGCACACATCTTTTCTATGTATACACCACTTGACTAGCCAGTGTTCAATCCTACCTAATGTCTTTTAATATGTCTGATCGAGTAAAGACAGCACATCACGACATATGATCTTGTCCATATTAATATAGTTTGGAGGAGATACAGTGTGATTGTTATACACGACTCCTAATACTGTCGTTCTTGATATTTATACAGTTGAGCCAGTATCTTACCGTGTGACTCTATATATAGAAGAGACACACACACACGAGGACTGTACGTGCAGTCCCTCGTTGCGCGTGTCTTCTCCGTTCCCGTTCCTCTTTCCTCTTTCCCCCTCCCTCTTTTTCTTTCTCCTTCCCCCCTTCTCATAGTACTAGTTTATTTCCTTTCCCCTCTTTTTTTCTATTTCTTGTTTGATACGACGTATCAGTACTACATCTACACATAGTCGTGAATTCATTAATATTTGTACGATGTATGGTACTCCTGTTTCCCTGATGCTCTGTTACTTCTACCATTCCACACACCCTCCCTATCCTTCCTCTTCTTTTCTAGTCTATTCCACTCTGATTTGTGTAATATAATTCTGATCCGTTCATGAACTACTTATACACACTTACTTAGTCTCTATTATTATACTACTATCTTTGACCCCTGTCTATCGCCTTTCCTCATCACCATCGCACTACTGGTCCTTCCATATTAATCTGTGCACTGCGATCCTCTCTTCCTCTCCCCTTTCTCTTACTTTCGCGTCTACACCCCTAACACCCATATTCAAGAGTTCTTTCCATATTAAATATACAGTGCTATCACGAATTAATACTACTCAAGTAGTTGGAGAGGGGACTCTTGAGTGTGTTTAGTATAAGCTGACAGTATCCTTAATCACTGCAGTATTAAACATCTATACAGTTTAAGTTATACACAGTTACTGCATTCGCATAGTATATACATATACTACGTAGCGTATACATTACACATCGGCTAAACAGTCTCTCCATAGTTCATCTATATGTACATTAGACTGTGGTACATATAAAAACTCAATAGTCTTCCATTACTTTTTAAATTTATTACTTTTGCGTCCTCACGATCCCATCACTCCACAATCTATCATTAATCTGTGCCTCACATACGTATGTACCCTTTACCTGTCTATTTTAAACACTACCTACCCCTGTCTTCACCCAGTATTACTACCCAGACATCCTCAATAGTCTAATCCGACTAATGATTAAATAGGGACTTGTATACGGGTAGTATACCACACTCAGATAGTGTCTGTCCAATTTAATTTGGTGTTATTTACTGAACGTATATTACATCTCAATTAGTCTTCCATATTAATATACTGTATTATAGACATGATACAGCTCTAACTAATATGTGATATCTTTATGAATAAAAAGACAAAAAAAAAAACAAAAGGACATTGAGTATCGATAAGATACAGTACATATTAATATGACGTGATGTACTACTATGATAGTACACATACTATACCTACTCTTCCATATGAACTATTGAGCAAACAGAATAGATACTTATAGTAATAGTCATACTCAATAGTCATATTCACAAATAAATATACTGTAAGTATACAACAGATTAACACTAGAACTTTCCTATTAATAATGAAATTGTCGTATACACACTCAATAGTCTTCCATATTAATATACTGTATATTGTTTATACACTCAATGAGTCGGGACTCCTTTCATATTAATATCATGTACGATATACCACACACGATGACTTAGATGCTTGTCATACTACTATTTGATAAATTATGTTGAAGAAATAGTAAATGACGGTGTGACATGTCTTACTCTAGCATGACGTCTATAATAGTCTTCACACATATTAAATACTATGTACGGTCATACACGCTTACTAAGTTGGATGCTTCCGCATAATATATATGTACTACGTATTGTATGTATACACCCACTCCATCAGTACCTTCCATATGAATAAAATAATAGTAGCAGAGAGAAGGAAAAAAGACTACTATGTACAGTTATAAACACATTCAAGATCAGTTCGTAACCGATGATCACTAGTGAGGTGTTACTGACGTAGTTGTAGACACACTTACTAGTCGTGTCTTCTGCAGTGTATTATGTGTGTATACCATGTATTACAATGTACTCACCAGATACATATTACACACTTCACAATTAATAGGTAACGTAGTTACAGATAATCAATATACTGTTATACATATACTAGTAGGTACTCTTCAGCCGAGTCTATTCCATATTATTATACTGTGTATGGTATACGGCCTAGTTTACTTCATCCCTCACACCTGTTCGCTCGTCCTTCAGTCTTGACACCACATTCCCACACCCTATCCCTTCCGTCCCGTTGTTTGCATCGGATCATCACACTCAATAGTCGCTTCCAGATGAAATACTGGTTAAAGCGTACCCTCCGTCGTATTTTTTCCCCCTACAACAGGTGTATTTATGTAGCTTTCCATCCTATTAACTTTCCTTCCAGCCACTACGGTACGGTAATACAACCATCACTAAGTCATTCCAGTACTAGTATATACATGGACATATACAGCAACACAATGACCCCCAAAAATGATACATACCCCCTGTCCCGCAAGGGTAGTGCCGTTTGTTATTTCTATTAAGAGTTAAGTGTGTGCTATTGTTTGTATTTGTTATTTCTGTTATACGTTACAGTATATTACATCTGTGATATATTCAGGTCATAGTTACCTGGTCCTGTGTATTTATGTTCAGAGAGCTCTTTACTCTTTTCGCTCTCCTCTCTTTCTTTGTGTTTTTTTTTTCTCGCTCTTTTTATCACCCCTCTTCTTCCTACTTCTTCCGTACTTTCAGCTCCCCTTTTCCGAGTTTTGTGTTTTTTGAATTGTGGTAGCCGTTTTATTGTTCGTTGGATGGTATCCCGTGGAACTCCTCTCCCTCTACCATTTTTCTTTCTTTGTTAAGATTAATATTTACGCTCTCGTTTTTTAGTTTCTTTCTTGTACGTTATACACCACTAAATAGTCTTCCATATTATATACTTACTGTAGTATACACACTCAATAGTCTTCCATATTAATAACTGTACGTGTATACACACTCAATAGTCTTCCATATTAATATACTGTACATATATCACTCAATAGTCTTCCATATTAATATACTGACTGTATATACTCTCAATAGTCTTCCATATTAATATACTGTACGTATATATACTCAATAGTCTTCCATATTAATATACTGTATGTATACACACTCAATAGTCTTCCATATTAATATAAGTATGTATACACACTCAATAGTCTTCCATATTAATATACTGTATGTATATACACTCAATAGTTTTCCATATTAATAACTGTACGTAACACACTCAATAGTCTTCCATATTAATATACTGTACGTATACACTCAATAGTCTTCCATATTAATATACTGTACGTATACACTCTAATAGTCTTCCATATAATTACTGTACGTAATAGTACACTCAATAGTCTTCCATATTATATACTGTACGTATACACACTCAATAGTCTTCCATATTAATATACTGTACTATAACACTCCAATAGTCTTCCATTTAATATACTGTACGTATACACACTCAATAGTCTTCCATATTAATATACTGTACGTATATAA
>JAACNH010002270.1:2846-42800 GCA_019447015.1 Hymenochirus boettgeri
GTATGTGTATAAGAGTGTGTATGTTCATAGATAGATAGATAGATAGACAGGGATAGAAGCGATAGATACATAGACAGGGATAGAAGAGATAGATAGATAGATAGATAGATAGGGATAGAAGATATAGATAGATAGATAGATAGATAGATAGATAGAAAGGGATAGAAGAGATAGATAGATAGATAGATAGATAGACAGGGATAAAAGAGATAGATAGATAGATAGATAGATAGACAGGGATAAAAGAGATAGATAGATAGATAGATAGATAGATAGATAGATAGGGATAGAAGAGATAGATAAGATAGATAGACAGATAGAGAGAGAGAGAGAGAGAGATAGACAGGGATAGAAGAGATAGTTAGACAGGGACAGAAGAGATAGATAGAGAGATAGAGAAACCCCGCCCCCAGCCCCTACTTCCCTCTGACTCAATGTCCATTCGTCTGGCTAGTGTGATAACTCAATGTCAATTCGTCCTGCTATTTTGATAACCATGCCTACCATAGAAATTACCCAGAAGTCTCTACTCTTTTTAATTGCCCTTCGAGGACATGCAATGTGCACGGTAACATTCCGTGCCTGGTGCACAACTTCCTCGGGTTTCCTGGCTATTTTGTTGAAAGGTTCTTGCCAAGGTCACTGCTATACTATACTAAGCACATGTTGTGCTAGAAACGTGTGCTACTATTGGACAGGTTCCAGACACAAGGTGGGGCGGGATAAAGCAAGCTGCTGATCATTACTTCAAAGGCTAAGTGCAGAAGTTCTAAGGTAAGTCCACTGGGAAATACCTAGAAATTGAAGTTCTCATCTTGACTACTTTAATTGGGAGGGGGGTGGGGGAAAGACTATAATTGTTCTTTAAGGACATGCATTGTCCTTACAGGGTAGGATGCTGGTTCTAAAGCTAGCCATACATGGGCAGATGTTCTTCCGAAGAACCCATCAAAGTTTCCCACCTTGAGCCGGCAATTTCAAAAGGAAATCTGCAGAGAGAGATTGGACCTAAGATGAACAGTTCAATATTGTCGAGACGTCGATCGGAAAAACAGAAAATGGTTTTCGATATTTTGAGAGATTCGATCGAATTTACTGAATTGCCCCATGTATGTGTGTGTGTGTGTGTGTGTGTTGGGGTGGATTAAGTCTTTTGCTTTATATAAACTCCTTACTCTTCATTATAAACAATGTGGTTAAGTTTATCATTGTTTTTCTTTTCACATAGAATCCAAGTCCCAAACAGCTAAGGCTAAGTACTGTGTCTTACTGTGGTCCCCAGGATAGGAGTCGAGACTGTAATAACTACATTAGTGTTGCCATAGCTGGTCTACTCTATAGCTGATTGGTTGCATGTGTTGGTGTTTTTTATTTAGGCAGTTGCAGCTCCAAGGATGGGCTGGTATCTGAAACCTCAGGAGAAATAATATTCCCGGAAAGGCCTCAGGAAACTTACAAGAACGACGAGTGAGTATGTGGCTTTACATGTACAATCTGGGCTGCAATTACCACCAGGGGGCGCTTGTGATTGCAGGGGTGGCTTTCCCCTACTGTATCCACTTCATTTACGGCACTTCAAGTTTTTAAAAAGACATCTGACATCCCCTGTGGTACAGTTATCATTATAAACAGGTCATGTTAATTGGATTACTCAGATTTCAATTATTCCTATTATTAAAAATGGGTGTGGTTTGAGGTGTGATCTGGTATCTATACGCTAAATAATCGAATTTTAAAAACTTGTACCTTTAGATATAGAAAGATCTCACTGCTCCAAAACTGTTTTCAGATTTAAATCTGAGCTGTAGATCCTGAGAAATCATCAAAGAAAGAACAGGGAGGAAGAGGGAGATGTGTAAGCAGAGCAGGGTCCATGGTGAGGCTGTGCAGAACTTATAAGTGTCGCAGACACTCACGTTGTAGTTTCAGATAATGTAAAGTTGTTTGAGTGAGTATAGTGACCCTTTAAGGGGCTGGGTAAAGGGCCAGGACCTTGCTAGATTAGGAATCCAGAAACCAGCCGATAAATGATAAAATCCTTTCAGACTTATTTCTATTTTAATTCTCCTTTAACTTTGTACCAACCGTATTGTTCATTTTAACCTTTCATCTCTTTAGGATCTGCACGTGGCATTTCAATATGCCCAAACACTTGCACATTATGCTGCAATTCTCCCATTGTGACGTGGAACCGATGTTTCCTGCAATCACGATTATCTCTCCATTTATACACATGAGGGAGATTTCTTGGGGGGTAATAAAAAACAACAAACAACAAGGACACATTGTTACAAAACTAGACGTGTTCAGGAATAAAAAACCTTTTACCTTCTAGGGATGGAGTTGTGTTAGGGCAATTATAAAGTCCAACTACCCCCCCCCCCCCCAGATAATACCCAGGTTGAGGGACCAACACTGCTAGATCCTCATCTTTGAGTTTACTCTATATGTCCCATACCAGGGCTGTCAAAGTCCGGTTTGTATGGACTGTTCCCGGGGGGATTATGGGCTTACGTACACTATATTCATTAAAGGGCATGTCCACCGTAACTACATTCTCCCCCACTACGGGCCCCACTGTGTAGAGTTTAAAAATCCTTACCTTACATCCCAGCTCCAATGGTTCCCTGTAATGTCTGCCCAAAGTCCTAGGAAGTGAAGACCAGGAGCCTGGCAGCGAGGGAAAATGTTTCTGCCTCTCAGGTGTCCTCTGAGAGGTTTCTGGCTTGCTCAGTGTAAGTGTGAATTTATCAGATCACTCAAAAGGGCGATCCCGTGTATACAGAACTTCAACCATTTTCTGTCAATTCTCTATGAGCAGGAAAAAAAAACAATTTTATAATGCTGTAACTTTGGATAGCTGCAGCTAAGACATGATCCTGGACTGACTGGAGTCATTTTAAAGGTAGGAGTGTGCTCTTTTTAATTAAGGACACTTTTATGGAGACCACAGTTCCCCTTAATCCTTGGATTCCAAAGCCTCATGAATGAAGTATCTACACTGGACTATACCTTGGGAGCTACTGGTGCCTGTATTTGAAGCTGTCTTTATGATTTTACAGGATCTTTCTGTGGGTTTGAGATTCCTTCACCAGTTATTAGCTCCACAAACGTGATGCACATAGCTTTCCACGCAGACGCACACGAGAATTACGGTGGATTCCGTGCAGCCATCACGTTTAAAGCAGATCAGTAAAGAAAACATGTCTACTAATATTCTAGCAAAGAACCACCCCCTTTCTGTCCGACCAGAGGTCCTCCCATTTCCCACCTAGACTCGTGTTAGCGAAGGAGGCAGGCGGAATGGAGTGTCAGTCATTGCACTAGAGGTTCTTTGGCCACTAACTGTTCATGTTAGAGAGAAAGTGGGAGCAGGAACACTGTGCCCAGGTTTAAAATCCTGCTCAGGGTGCAGTGATCCCAGGGTTGGACTGGTCCCAGCCCTTTCACCCATGAAAAAACAAGAAAACAGTTCTATTTTATATACAGAGCCAAAGGAACAGTGTAAAAACAAATAATTAAACATAAAGAACAACTACAAATAGGAGTAAGACAGCCACTTTAATGTTTTAAAAAAGGCAAATAAAAAGTTAAAGTGGGCCCCTTAATGTTTCTGGTGGGCCCTTGATCTTATGTTTCTGAGGGCCCAAAACCCCAGTCGACACTGGGCGATCCACCCAGAAATAGAAGCCTAGTGCACACCCAATCGAATTGCTTACATTTTGTAATACCATTGTATTGCCCGCCCTTCTCTCTGGATAAATTAAAGCAATTGGTCCTTATTATTTTAAGCCCAGCAACCACGTCAAGGTTTGCGTGTAATCTGCTGGGTCCTAACTTTTAGCCTTTTACCTTAGTAACTTTTTATTCTTAGGAGACATTAGTTATTGCCGTGACTTCTGTGCCCACAGCGACTGATGTCATTAAAACATGAATGTGACGGATATTTATAGAATATCCTCCATCACATATTGTGGGGGTCTGTAGTTATCCATTTTCTTCTCCGTTTCTCCTAGAAGGGGCCTGCGGACACTCTCTGATACAACCCAGATTCATCTACAATAGCATCCGTAAAGGGGAAGAAGCTGTTTCACACTCTTGGCCGTGGGTGACCAGGTACAGTTTGCTGCTGGACATGTGTGTGATGGGACAATTATTGAAGAAACCTGGATCCTCACCTCAGCAAGTTGTGTCTATGATAGGTGGGTGACGGAAAGATACAAGGTACCCTCTTTCCAATTGTTCATAGTTAGGGATGTCTCTTCACAACTAGTTGTCCCGTCTTTTGTTTTTTTTTTAATTAAAAGTTCATTTTATCGTTTAAATGGCATGTTCACCCCCCAAAACTAACTAGGGCTAATCAAAATTATTTTCTCCCTCTTCCCCCAGCATTTCAAAAGTTTCTGCCTCCTCTTCAAGCTCTCCAAGCTTTTTTGCTCATTACAGATGCTCAGATGAGGCAGCTAGGGGAATATCATTCAGTCATTGGCTGTGATGTCATCTGTTACACCCATGACTGAGCTGCTAACTGGAAAGTAGCCAGGAAGCAAAAATAATGATAACAGAACACCAGGCAGTATTTCAGGTTAGTAGGTACACACAGTGACAATAAAGCCCCAATACCGTTGGATCTGATGGTATTGAGGCTGTATCGTCACGGAGTGTAGCACTTTTTCAGAACGACCGCCACTTCGATGAACGTTCCCATCAGCCTCTCCTCAGCCGCTGGCGTCTTCCTGTACTAAAATATAGACAGTCGGCTGCAGTCATGGGAAACATCCAGTTCTAAACTTTCTCCCTATGTTGTGTATATGCTGTGTATATGGTATGTATATGATGTGTACATGATGTGTATATGATGTGTATATGGTGTGTATATCTCTTCTCGGGTTCGCTCTTTCTCGGTCGTTAGCTCGTGCTCGCTCGCTCCGCGCTACGCTTGTGCTCGGCTCGCTCGGACTCGCTCTCTCGCTCGTGCTCGCTCGCTGCTCTCGCTCGCCCGGGGCTCGCGCCTCGGCTCGTGCTGCTTCGTCCTCGCTCGCGCGCTGCCCCCCTCTCTCGCTCGCCCTCGCTCGCTCGTGCTCGGCGCGTGCTGGGTCGCTAGCTCAGTCCTCTCTCCTCGCTGCTCTCTCGCTCTGTCGTAGCTCGCTAGCTCGTGCTCGCTCGACGAGCTCGCTCGTCGCTCCTCGCCGCTCGCGCTCGCTCGTGTATAGGTCTCACTCGTGATCTGTCGCTAGTGCACTAGTAGTTAGTGTTCGAACTACACTATCCTCCCTAGTCCGCGGCGGCTTGCCATCTGCTTGAGCCTGTCCGACGCACTAAGATACCTTTTTGCGGGCAACGGGCCGGGAGATAAGTTGAACTACACAATCTTTGTAGCAAAAATCTAACTCACTTTATTTTGAGTTACATTACCTTGGTTTTCACAAAGAAAAGGGGCGTGGGCCAGACACGTGTCTGCCGATGACGATACAAAACCTTGGCATGTAGGAGGCCAAAAGACCTTGAGATAACGTATTATCTATGCCATGATAAACAGCTTGGGCTTGTACATTTTTGAGAAAACAGACGAATTATAGGACACAAAATGCGTCGAAAAATCAAAATGTCTGCTATTAGGCTAAGTGATTATAACAGAATATTAAAACCTATCATTTAGAAGTGATAGATAGATGAAAGAATAGATATATAGATGATTAGAGAGATAATAGATATATTATAGATAACACTATAAGTGAGAAGATGAGTAGATAGCTATGATCGATGCGCAGATCGATAGTGCTAGCCCCCTAGAAGTGACGAGATATCTGCATCGATGATAGCTATCTAGCTGACTCGATACCTCATTAGATGCTCGCTCTGCTCGCTCTATCCCTCGCTTCGTGCTCTTCTCTTCCTAGCTTGTAGTCGATCGCTAGATAGCTGCATCGCTCGCTCGTGCTCGCTCGTCATCGCTCCGCTCGCTCGTGCCGCTCGCTAGTCTCTCTCGCTAGATCGCTCCGCTCGCTCGCTGGTGCTCGTCCTCGCTCTACTCAGCTCGCTGTGCTCGCTCTCCTCTCTCGCTCCTCGTGCTCGCTCTCGCTCGCTGCTCGCTCTCTCCGTGCTCGCTCCTCCCTCGTGCTCAGCCCTTGCTCGTAGTCGGTGCCCGCCTTCTCTCGCTCGCTCGTGCTCGCTCCCTCGCTCGCTCGCTCGCTCTGCTAGCTTCGCTCGTGCTCGCTCGCTCCGCTCCGACGCGCTCGCTCTCTCGTGCTCGCTCGCTCCTGTGCTCGCTCCTCGGCTAGGTGCTAGCTCCTCGCACTCGCTCCTCTCGCTGTCTCTCTCGCTCGCTCGCTGTGCCCGCTCTCTCGCTCGCTTGCTACTCTCGCGCGCTCGCTGCTCGCTGCTCTCTGCTCCTCGCGCGCTCGCTCTATGCTCGCTCGCTCCTCCGCTCGCTGTGCTCGCTCGCTCTTGCCGCTCGGTCGCTGCTAGCTCCTCTTTCTCCCGCGCGCTCTCTCGGCTGCTCGCTCGCTCGCTCGATTGCTCTCTCGCTTCGCTCTCTCGTGCTCGCTCGCTCGTGCTGCTGCTCGCCCGCTCCTCGCTCTTGCTCGCTCGGCTCGCTCGCTCGCCTTCCTCGCTCGTGCTCGCTCTCTCGCCCGCTCCCGCTCGTGCTCGCTCGCTCGTGCTCCTTCTCTTGTCGCTCTCTCGTGCTCGCTCGCTCGGTGCTCCGCTCGCTCGCCCTCTCCTCGCTCGTGCTCGCTCGCTCCTCGCTCGTGCCTGCCCGCTCGCTCTCCCTCCCCCCCCCCTGTGCTCCCTCCCCTGTCCTCCGCCGTGACAGCTGCTTGGACTCTGGCTCTCCACCTTCTCCTTTACTTCACAGCCCGACATGAGTCAGCAATTTGCGCCGGGCCTGACACAGGCCCCTCAGAATTCCTTCTGTGTTCTTCCTATCCCCCATTCTCACACATAGTGGGCAGCAGAGCAGTAATTAATTGCCGACAATTACTCAAGAGACTGCAACTGTCCACTGACTGTGTTACGATCGGATCGGATCGATCCAGAACAAATTCAGTCAGCAGTTTTCTGTTGTTTTCCTAGGTCTCGGGACTGTTCCTTGGACATTAGGATAGCGGGACTTCTACCTAAAATCCGGGGACTGTCCCGTTAAATCGGGACTATTGGCAACTATGGTATTGGCCAGGTTGGGATTCCGCCCGTACAGACGTACGTACGGCCAAGAAGTGTAGAATGTGTTGCTTATTTGTAGTGGTTTTCAATGTTGCAGTGTTCTTTTCCGCAGGGCCTGCTTGGTATCGGCATGGGTGATGGGGCACTCATATTTGTTTTGAAGAGTGTATGTTCAGTATGTTTATAGAGTGTTATGTTCAGTATGTTTAAGAGAGTGTTTATGTTCAGTATGTGTTAAGATTTGTATGTTCATATATAGATGATAGATATATAGACAGTTAGAAGCGATAGTACTAGACCGGGATAGACAGATAGATAGATCGATCCGATATATAGCTAGCTAGGGATGAAGATCATAGATCGACTCGACTAGAAGATCTATAGATAGAAGGGATAGCAGAGCTAGATAGATAGAATAATAGATAGACCTGGATCCCCGAGATAGATAGAGCTAGCTACGCCCCGGGCTACCATGCTCGATAGATAGCTCGCTCGACTCGGGCTCGCCAGCTAGCTCCTCTCTCTCGCCCGCTCGCTCGCTCGGCCTCTCGCCAGGCGCTATCTCGCTAGCTCGCTAGCTCTCTCGCTCGCCCCTGGCTCCAAGCGATAGATAGACAGATTCGCTCTAGGTCGCAGAGATCGCTCGATAGATAGCTCGAATCGATAGATCATCTACAACGGGCTCAGAAGAGATTAGATTTAGATAGACAGACAGGGATAGAATAATAGATAGTTAATAGATGATAGGGATATAAGATATAAGATAGACTCGATAGATCGATCGATAGATAACAGGCCTACCCGCTTCGCTCTCTCCGAACGGGTCCTCAGATAGATCAATGATAGATAGATCGATACTCGCTCCGATAGATTAGCTCGATAGCTAGAATCGGGCTCTCCCGCTCTCGCTCCTCGCTCCTATGCTCGCTCCGCTCGGGCTCGCGCGCTCGCTACCTCGCTCCTAGCTCGACTAGCCCTGGCTCCCCGAGCTCGCTCCAGATAGCATCGGGATGACGAGATATATAGATAGATCGATAGATAGCTCGAAGCGATAGATACCTCTACCGGGAATCGCCGAGCTCGCTCGCTCGCCCTACCCCGTGCTCGCCTCGCTCGCTCGTTCGATCTCTCGCTCTATAGGACCTAGCAGCTTACGCTAATCGATAGCTCGCTACCAGGGATCGAAGATATAGTAATATATGATCGATCGCTAGCCAGGGATGAAAAGAGATAGATAGCTACGGGATAGAAGAGCTAGATCGTATCGCTCGCTCGCTAGCGCTGCGCGCGCGACGTGCTCACCGAGCGCGCGATATCTAGCTCGCTCGCTCGCTCGCAGACAGGGGATCGAACCTGCTCGCTCGCTTCAGCTCTATCGCTTAGCTCGCTCGCTCATCTCAGCTCGCTCGCTCGCTGCCAGCTCGCTCGCGCGCGCGCGAGAGAGATCGACAGGGCATCAGACGAGATATATCCGACAGGGACAGAAGAGCTACGATAGAGCGCTATATAGATAGACATGGATCGATAGCTATCTAGACATGGACAGAAGAATAGCTAGAAGCTCTAGAGAAACCCCGCCCCCACCAAAAAAGAAAAGGAAAAAAAAGAAATACTTCCCTCTGACTCAATGTCCCATTCGTCTGTCATTGTGATAACTCAATGTAATTCTCCCGCTATTTTGATAACCACGCCCACTTTCCACGCCCCCCCTGGTCCGCCACCTCCCAGTTTCCTTTCCCAGTCAGTAGTGGGTGATTCCCGGTCTAGCAGTCGTGGTTCAGTTAAGGGATAACCACAGGCTTGAGGGATCATTGGTTCTGGAGCTGAGTACCCGGGCTGTGCTGTACTAGCTCATGAGCTATGGGGGGACAGAGGGCTACATCCTCCTGACAGACCCTCATGGGATCCCTGGAATTGTATCCTTTTCCACTTAGAGGACTTTAGTAGATAGATAGGATATATAGATCGAAGATAGACAGGGATAGAATAGATAGATAATAGATAGTAGATAGATAGACAGGATAGAATAGATAATAGATAGATGATAGATGGGATAGAATAAATAGATAGCTGATAGATAGACAGGGATCGAAGAGATAATAGATAGATAGACACAGAAGGAGATAGATAGATAGACAGGGATAGAAGAAATAGATAGATAGGATAGACACAGAGAGAGAGATAGGATAGACAGGGTATAGAAGAGATAATAGACGAGGGACAGAAGAGATAATAGAGAGATAGATAGAGAGCACACAAGAAGAGATAGATAGTAGACAGGATAGAAGATAATAGACAGGGACAGAAGATATAATAGAGAGATAGAGAAACCCCGGCCCCCAGCCCTACTTCCTCTGACTCAATGTCCCATCATCGTCTTTGGCTATTGTGAATAACTCAATGTCAATTCGTCCCGCTTTTTGATAAACCAAACCAACGCCCACTTTCCACGCCCCACTGGTCTGCCACCTGGAGTCCCAGTATCCAGTCAGGTAGTGGTGATTCCCGGTCTAGCAGTAAGGGTTTCAGTAAGGGAAACCAGGGCGAGGGATCATGGTTCTGGCAGCTGAGTACCGCCGGGCTGTCTTTGACCCTAGCTATCCATGATCTAGGGGGGGACAGAGGGCTCCATCCACCTGACATACGCCTCAGGGATCCTGGAATTGTAGTCTTTCCAGTTAGAGGAATTAAGTAATAGATAGATCGATAGAATAGATATAGATAGAAGCTAGATACATAGACAGGGATAGAATAGATATATAGAGCAGACAGGGATAGAATAGAGAGATAGTTAGATAGATAGATCTATAGGGCTCGAAGATATAAGATAGATAGATAATGATAGACAGGGTATAGAAGAGATAGATGATATATAGAGAGATAGATAATAGATAGATAATAGATCGACTCGCCCGGGCTCCCAGCGCTCGCTCGCTCGTGTCACTCTCCCGCTCCTCCTCGCTCGCTCTCTCCGCGTCTGCGCGCGCGTGCCGCCCGCGCGCCCTCGCTCTCGCTCGCTCAGCCCCGGGCTCTCCCGCGCTCGCTCGCTTACGGCTCGCTTTACTGCTCGCTCGCCTCGCTCGCTCGCTCCTGCTCGCTCGCTAGCCGCGCCTCGCTCGCGCGCGCGTCGAGCGCGCTCTGCCCGGGCTCGCCGCGCTCTCTCGCCCTGGCCCGCCGCCGCTCGCTCGACGAGATAGAGTAGCAGAACCCGATCGAGCGATAGACTCGATTAGACCGGATCGAAAGATAGATAGCCCAGGGACGAAGAGCTATATAGATCGATAGAGAAACCCAGACCCCTCCCCCGCCCCCTCCTACTTCCCTCTGACTCAATGTCCCCTTTTCGTCTGGCTCTTGTTCATAACTCAATGTCCATTCGTCCCGCTTTTTTGCTAACCACTCGCCCCCTTTCCCCGCCCCCTGGACCTGCCACCTCCCAGTATTCCCAGTCAGTAGTGGGCTTCCCGTTCTATCAGGAGTGTTTCATTAAGGAGAAACCGGCTGAGTGATCAGTGGTTCTGGGAAGCTGAGTACCGGGCTGTGCTGTACCTACTATGCATGAGCTATGGGGGGAAGAGGGGCTACTCCACTGACAGACCCTCAGTGGATCCTTGGAATTGTATCTTTCTTAGAGACTTAGTAGATATATAGATATATAGATAGATCGATAGACAGGGATAGAATAGCTCGATCGATCGATAGATTAGGATGACCGGGCTAGAATAGATGCTAATAATCGATAGATAGTGATGATACATAGCTCGATAGATCGATATAACGACGCGGGGATAGAAGCGATATATGATATGATAGACACCGAGAGAGAGATAGATAATAGACCAGGGATGAAAGTATATAGATAGATAGACACAGAGAGAGATAGATAGACAACAGTGATAGAAGATATAGATGAATACAGTGGACAGCAGAATAGATAGATAGATAGATAGATCGCGCAGGCAGAGAGAGAGAGAGATTAGGATAGACAGGGATAGTAAGGTTGGATGCTGTGATAGCCCGGTGACAGAAGAGATAGATAAGAGATAGAGAACTCGGGGGCAGCCCTCGTCCCGCGAGCCCCTGTGCGTGGGGGCCCCTCTGAGCTCAATGTCCAGTGGGGGAGCGTCCTGGGCTATTGTGAATAACTCAATGTCAATTCGTTCCCGCTATGTTGAATAACCAGCCACGGGTTGGTTCCGCGTGGCCCCGGGGGGCTCGCGACTTTTCCTGGTGGCCCCTGGGGTCGGTGGCTGCAGTGGGTAGTCGTCCCAGTCAGTATGGTGTTCCGGTCTATCGAGTAAGTGGTTCAGGTAAGGAGAAAACCGGATGCTGAAGGGCGTCGAGTGGTTCTGGGAAGCTGAGTACCGGGCTGTGCTTTACCTAGCTTATCATGCTCTATGGGGGGGACAGATGGCTACATCCACTTTGAGAACCCCCCCCAGACCCTCATGGATCCTGGGAATTGTAGTCTTTTCCAGTAAAGGACTTATAGATATAAGATAGATAAATAATAGATAGATAGAAGATAGTAGATGGGATAGACGAGATAGATAGAGAGGATAGACAGACAGGATAGAAGAGATAGATAGATAATAGATAATTTTAGAGAACTGTAATAAGAGATTTTTAGAGAAAGGTAATAAGGAGATGTTGGAGAACTGTATAATGATATGGCATTAAATAAGAGAAGTATAACTTAATAATGATGAGAGAATGTTGCAGATGAGAGAACTGTAATAAGGAGTGTTTGAGAACTGTAATATCAGTAAATGTTGATAGAACTGTAATAATGGACTGTTAGAGAACTGGATAATAAAGATGTTAGAGAATGTAATGAACGAGTGTTGAGAACTGTAATAAGGAGTGTTGGAGAACTGTAATACAATTTGTAGAGACTGTAATAAGGAGATGTTGGAGACTGTTAATAAGGAGATGTGGAGCACTGTACTAGGAATGTTAAGAACTGTAATAGATATTCTTAGAGAACTGTAATAAGGAGTGTAGAGAACTGTAATAGAGATGTACGAGAAACTGTTAATAAGAAGATGTTAGAGAACTGTTAATAAGCAGATGCCTAGAGACCTGTAATAAGGAGATGTTGGAGAACTTAATAAGGTGTTGAGAACTGTAATAAGGAGATTTGGAGAACTGTAATAAGTGAGATGTTATGAGAACTTAATAAGAATGTAAGGAGAGTGTTAGAGAACTGTATAAGGAGATATAAGAACTGTAAAAGGAGATGTTAGAACTGTATAGGGTGTAAACGAAAGGGGGTGTAGAGAAAGTAATAAGTAATGTGGAGAATGTAATAAGCAGATGTTAGGAACGTAATAAGGAGATGTTAGAGACTGTAATAAGGAATGTTAGAAACTGTAATAAGGATGTTAGAGAACTGTAATAAGGACGATAGAGAATGTGATAATGAGAAGGAACAATAATCTGGTATTTGAAGTACATTCCATATGTTCTATTATTTACATGGAGGTGAGAACGCTTATTTCCACCTGTACTACTACATACATACTAATACATCCAGATACTACATACTACATGCATACTAAATCATACAGATACTACATATTACATACATACTAAATACATACAGATAATACATACTACATGCATACTAAATACATACAGATACTACATATTACTACATACAAATACATACAGACACTACATATTACTACATACTAAATACATACAGATACTACCAACTACTCATACTAAATACACACAAATACTACATACATACTACATGCATACATACTAAAAGCACACTGCATACATACATACTACATACATACACACTAAATAACTTACATACCATACATACATACATACATACATACACACATACATACTACATACATACAAACATACTACACACATACATACTACATACATACATACATACATACCCATACATCACTACAGTACTAACATGGCAAATAATGTCAATAAAGTTAAACCCAATTGTTTCTGATGCTTAAACCACCCAGGAATGTTAAAGAAACCAGTCTGGTTCCTTGGAATTTGATAGGACTAATCACTCTCCCCAGGTCTCGCTCAGAAGACGGGGATCTCACTAATAGGCGGTTGGGACAATTGTGAGCTCTATATCTTGGACAAGCCTCACATTGTGTGTTGGATTCATCACAAGAAAACAAGTTGGAACTGCCAAATGCAATTTGATATATTCCAGTAAGAGAATCCTTACAGTTTTCCAATGTTTCTTCCATCCATTCAATCTGCCCATGGCTGGCCCGTACATAGGGCAATTATCCAAAGCCAAGCAAACCATTTGTGCTTTGGACATAAACCTCTTCTAAACACATGCGGGAAAGGGCATCAGGACCCGATATAAATAAAAATGGGAGAATGGGAGTCTATGGATGGTTTTATTTATATGCACCACCTGGGATACAAAACAGATACAAAAGCCGTCAAGGTTGGCACATATAAAATAATACTCAATATATAATAAGTATGAGATCATGAATATAAGGAAAGAGCATCCAGTAACATAAGGGAATAGTCTCCTGCCCTGTAGAGTTCAATCTATAGGTGGGTACTAAGGATACATATGAGGGGGGAATTGCCATAGTAATAATGGGTGCAGGGTTAACAGTCCTTGCTGTGCTCAGAGGATAGGATGAGAGTTAGTTTAAACTGTTTATTAAGGTTTCTTGGCCTAGAGACCGGGGGCCAGAAGAGAAGAGAGGTTTTTACTGTGGAGGATGGCAGTGTGAGTGGGGGTCTGTATAGAGAGGTTCTGTGATGGGTACGGGGTACAGACGGGACATATGGGACACTAGAGAGAGAGGTTTAGGTGGAGGAAGCAGTGTGAGTGGGGTCTGTATAGGAGATTGTTCTGTGATGGGTACAGGGTCGGACAGGGACATATGGTGACACTAGAGAGAGAGTTTAAGGTGGGAGGTGCAGTGTGAGTGGGGGGTCTGTATAGGAGATGTTTCTGTGATGGTTACAGGGTACGACAGGGACATATGGGGACACTGAGAGAGAGGTTTAAGGTGAGAGGATGCAGTGTGAGTGGGGGGTCTTGTATAGAGATGGTTCTGTGATGGGTACAGGGTAACGGACAGGGACATATGGGGACACTAGAGAGAAGGTTTACGGTGGGAGGATGCATGTGAGGGGGTCTGTATAGGGAGTGGTTTCTGTGATGGGTCCAGGGTACGGACAGGGACATATGGGGACACGAGAGAGAGAGGTTTAAGGTGGGAGGATGCAGTTTGAGGGGGGGGTCTGTATAGGAGATGGTTCTGTTGATGGGTACAGTACAGACAGGGACATATTGGGACACTAGAGAGAGAGGTTTAAAGGTGGGAGGATGCAGTGTGAGTGGGGGTTCTGTATAGGAGATGGTTCTGTGATGGGTACAGGGTTACAGACAGGGACATATGGGGACACTAGAGAGAGAGGTTTAAGGTGAGAGGATGCAGTGTGGTGGGGGTCTGTATAGGAGATGGTTTCTGTGATGGGTACAGGGTACGACAGGGACATATGGGGACACTAGAAGAGAGGTTTAAGGTGAGGAATGCAGTGGTGAGTGGGGGTGTCTGTATAGGAGATGGTTCTGTGATGGTACAGGTTGACGGACATGGACATATGGGAACACTAGAGAGAGAGGTTTAAGGTGGGAGGATGCCGTGTAATGGGGGTCTGTATAGGAAGATGTTTTCTGTGATGGGTCAGGGTACAGACAGGGACATATGGGGACACTAGAGAAGAGGTTTATAGGTGTGGAGATTGCAGTGTAGTGGGGGGTGTCGTATAGGAGATGGTTCTGTGATGGGTACAGGGTACAGAGACAGGGACATATGGGGACACTAGAGAGAGGTTAAGTGGGGGAGACAGTGTGAGTGGGGGTCTTATAGGAGATGGTTCTGTGATGGTACAGGTACGGACAGGGACTATGTGTGACACAGAGGAGAGGTTTAAGGTGGGAGAAGCAAATCACCCCAGAGTTCACCGTCCGCCTCGAAACTGCCCCGAAAGTTTCCCCTGCACTCCAGAATAGGGGTTGGACATGGCTGAAAGAAACGTGCATTCCCAAGCGTCCGTCTATACTTATATGCTTATAGAAGGAGATTGCTCGGGACGGTGTTTAGGGGTTTTTCACAAGACAGAGGGACGATTTACCCAACTCCGGGCAAATCTATGGAGTTAAAGTCGCGCTAACTGGTTGCTACATAGTGTGACTTTAACTCCATATTAGCATCAGATGGCAGGGTATCGCAAACCAACCGCGTACTCCAACGCTCGCGATTCAACATTCGTTTGCGCTAATTTTTATATATTATATTTTAGAAATAAACTAACTTTAGTTATTCAACATGTATCCATTATATAGGATTAACAACCCCAACTGTAATTATAAGGATATTAGAAGTCACCTTGGAGTTCCAAGCCCCTGTATGGTAATCAGCCTGCGGCCTGTACTTTTATATGTCACTAACTCCTCGTTGACTTCTAATATACTTATAATTTACAGTTGGGGGTGTAATCCACTATATAATGGATTACATGTTGAATACTAAAGTTAGTTTATTTCTAAAATATTTCTAGGATCTCGAGCTTAGTTATCCTTTAAATGCCTCATTGATTTGACCAGTTGATCCATTAACCACTCCATGACTATTTCCCATCTTTTAGGTGGAATCCTCCTGTTGTCTGCATGAGGTGCTTGCCAATCATTGCCATAGAGACCTGCAGGAGCCACTATGAAGATTATAAGAGGAAACCTTGTGCTGGGACTTAACGTGCGCTGGGTTTCCAGAAGGAGGAAAGGACGCCTGTCAGGTGATCTTTTGTCACTGTTACATCCAGAGCGTAGCCTAGAAAACTGGGGTCCCCAGCAAAAACTATGATGGGGCCCCTATCTGTCCTTCACCCACAGTGGTTTTCTAGGAGGAGGCTCTATCTGTCATAGGAACCATTTGCTCCCATGGTATTACTCCCCTGGTTACACGTATGACATCATAACATCGTATTACAAAACTAAACTTGTTAGCCAGTTGATCTAACTGAATACAGATATATCATATGACTCATACTTTCCAACATTCCCATCTGCCACACTATGAAGGGCTTTTGTGCATTTTGAGGAAACAGCTTAGACATATTTGACCTGCTTGTATATTCAGAATTCTGCATGTGATTGGTCCATAACAGGTTGGGTTTTCAGTGGAATAATTCTGTTTCTGGTTGGGAACATGATTCATAGGGAATGTGTTTTTGTTATATTGCAGGGGGATTCAGGAGGACCATTGATGTGCCAACGGCCATATGGAGGTTGGGTTCTGGTTGGGAGTGACCTCCTGGGGAATGGGATGTGCACGCTCGTGGAATTACAATAGGTTTCAGTCTCCTATGACCAGAGGGACACCGGGAATTTTCACAGACCTCCAGGTACTCTCTCGCTGGGTCAGTGACGAGTTAGTAAAGGTAACAGCAGCCCATTGTGAAAGACCCTTTGGGGTGTGGCTCTAGATATCCTCGCATAGACAAGCTGTCCTTTTTATTTCTTGTTGTTGTCTGCTTTACTTTCAGTCAACACAAAGTTTCACATTCTGTAGATCTATATAAAACATTAGCCCAGGGATTAAGGATCTGGCATTTTTAGGTCCTCGCCCTGGATCCTTCTCTGAGAGGGGATGGGGGAAAGACTATAATTGCCGGTTACAAATGCCATTCTAGAAGGTAGTGCATTTGCTCAAGGGCTACCATAGAAATTACCCAGAAGTCTCTACTCTTTTTAATTGCCCTTCGAGGACATGCAATGTGCACGTAACATTCCGTGCCTGGTGCACAACTTCCTGGGTTTCCTGGCTATTTTGTTGAAGGTTCTTGCCAAGGTCACTGCAGGACACTTATAATGTCAGCGTATGGATTATGGATTGTGTAATAAACAGTAGAGTTGATCCAGGGAAATTTCCCATTGCCAGTCAGGAAGGAATTTTTTCCCCCTTCATAAATTTGGTGGGATTTTTTTGCCTTCCTCTGGATCAACAGTTAGGCAGGAAATAAGGGATATTGCTAGTTGGGTTGGACTGGATGGACGTATGTCTTTATTCACCTCCAATACTCCTATACTATACTATACTAAGCACATGCTGTGCTTAACGTGTGTACTATTGGCACAGGTTCCAGATCACAAGTGGGGCGGGATAAAGCAGCTGCTGATCATTACTTCAAAGGCTAAGTGCAGAAGTTCTAAGGTAATCCACTGGGAATACCTAGAAATTGAAGTTCTCATCTTGACTACGTTAATGGGAGGGGGGTGGGGGAAGACATAATGTTCTTTAAGGACATGCATTGTCCTTCAGGGTAGGATGCTGGTTCTAAAGCTAGCCATACATGGCAGATGTTCTCGAAGAACCCATCAAAGTTTCCCACCTTGAGCCGGCAATTTCAAAAGGAAATCGCAGAGAGAGATTGGACCTAAGATGAACAGTTCAATATGTCGAGACGTCGATCGGAAAAAACGAAAATGGTTTTCGATATTTTGAGAGATTCGATCGAATTTACGAATTGCCCCATGTATGGTTGGTGTGTGTGGTGTTGTTTGGGGTGGATTAAGTCTTTTTGCTTTATATAAACTCCTTACTCTTCATTATAAACAATGTGGTTAAGTTTATCATTGTTTTTCTTTTCACATCGAATCCAAGTCCCAAACAGCTAAGGCTAGTAATGTGTCTTACTGTGGTCCCAGATAGGAGTCGAGACTGTAATAACTACATAGTGTTGCCATAGTGGTCTACTCTAGAGCTGATTGGTTGCATGTGTTGGTGTTTTTTTATTTAGGCAGTTCAGCTCTCCAAGGATGGGGCTGGTATCTGAAACCTCAGGAGAAATAATATTCCCGGAAAGGCCTCAGGAAACTTACAAGAACATGAGTGAGTATGTGGCTTTACATGGTACAATCTGGGCTGCAATTACACCAGGGGCGCTTGTGATTGCAGGGGTGGCTTTCCCTACTGTATCCACTTCATTTCGGCACTTCAAGTTTTTAAAAAGACATCTGACACCCCTGTGGTACAGTTATCATTATAAACAGGTCATGTTAATTGATTACTCAGATTTCAATTATTCCTATTATTAAAAATGGTTGGTTTGAGGTGTATCTGGTATCTATACGCTAAATAATCGAATTTTAAAAGCTGTACTAGATATAGAAAGAAGAAGATTCTCACTGCTCCAAACTGTTTTCAGATTAATATGAGCGTAAGATCTGAGAAATCATCGTTTGAAATCACAGCATTAGAGGAAAGACCTGTCACTCCAAAAGCAAAAAATGATAAATGTTCCCCATCCGCCTCTTACTAGGATTTTAGCTGCTGCCAGCACCCTTTCGGCAAACACTGAGGGAATCAGCAGAGAATTAAGAAAGAACAGGGAGGAAGAGGGAGATGTTGTAAGCAGAGGCAGGGTCCGGTGAGGATGGTGCGAACTTAAGTGTCGCAGACATACAAGTGAGGCAGTGAGATAAGGGAGGGGGGGAATTAGGAGCACTCACTAAACATAATAATTTAATGACAAAGCAATCACTGTAAATATGGATTATCACCCATTTTACTCTCTTCAGTTGTAGTTTAAGATAATGTAAAGTTGTTTGAGGAGTTTTTTTTTTTAATGTTTTAGTGACCTTTAAGGGGCTGGTAAAGGGCCAGGACCTTGCTAGATTTAGGAACTCCTGAAACCAGTCGAATAAATGATAATCCTTTAAGACTTATTTCTATTTTATCTCCTTAACTTTGTAACCAACGATTTGTATTTTAAAACCTTTATCTCTTAGGATCTGCACGTTGGATTTCAATATGACCAAAAACTTGCACATTATGCTGCAATTCCCATTGTGACGTGGAACCTGATGTTTCCTTGCAAATCACGATTATCTCTCATTTATACCATGACGGTGAGATTTATTGGTGGGGTATAAAAAAACAACCAACCAAGGACACATTGTTACAAAACTAGACGTGTTCAGGAAATAAAAAACCTTTTAACCTTCTAGGGATGGGAGTTGTGTTAGGGCAATTATAAAGTCCTAACTACCCCCCCCCCAGATAAATACCCCAGCGTGAGGGGACAACACTTGCTAGACTCATCTTGAGTTTACGATATGTCCATACCAGGGCTGGTCAAAGTCCGGTTGTCATCGGGACTGTCCCGGGGGGATTTGATGGGATTTACTACACTTAGTCATTAAAGGCCAGGTCCACCCGTAACTACATTCTCCCCACTATGGCCCCATGTGTAGAGTTTAAGAAATCCTTACCTTTACATCCAGCTCCAAATGGTTCTCCGGTAATGTCTGCCAAAGTCCTAGAAGTGAAGACCAGGAGCCTGGCAGGGAGGGAAAATGTTTCTGCCTCTCAGGTGTCCTTGAGAGGTTTCTGGCTTGCCAGTGTAAGTGTGTAATTATCAGATCACTCAAAAGGGCTGATTCCGTGTATACAGACTTCAACCATTTTCGTCAAGTCCTCTATGAGAGGAAAAAAAACAACTTTGATACTGGACTGTAACTTGGATAGACTGCAGGCTAGAAGCATGATCCTGCGACTGGACTGGAGTTCATTTTAAGGGAGGAGTGTTGCTCTTTTTTAATAAGGACACTGTTATGGGGACCACAGTTCCCCTTTATTTAATCCTCTGGCTCCAAAGCCGCATGAATGAAGTATCAAACTGGACTATAACTGGGAGCCTACTGTGCCTGTCATTTGAAGTGTCTTATTGATTTTCCTACAGGATCTTTCGGTGGTTTGAGATTCCTTCACCAAGTTATTAGACACAAACGTGATGCAATAGCTTTCACGCAGACGACACGAGATATTACGGTGGGATTCCGTGACAGCCAATCACGGTTATAAGCAGATCAAGTAAGAAAAATGTTCACTAATATTCTAGCAAGAACAACCCCCTTTCTGTCCGCAGGGCTCCGCCCCATTATCCACCGAGATCTTGTTAGCGAGGAGGGCAGGCGGACTGGAGTGTCGGTCATTGGCACAAGAGGTTCTTTGGCCACTAATGTTATGTTCGAGAGGAAAAGAAAGGTGGGGAGGCAGGCCGACTGTTGGCCGGTGGAAAAATCTTGCTCAGGGTGCAGTGATCCAGGTGTTGCCGGGTCCCAGCCATTTCACCAATGAAAACAAGAAAAACAGTTATTTATATACAGAGCCAAGGAAACCAGTCGTTAAAAAACAAATAATTAAACATAAGAACAAAACAGGGGCACGTTAGGGTTCTTGGTGCTGAAGCCCAACCTTTGAATGCCGCCATGATTATGTCCAGGCGTGGCACAAGGTATTTTAACGTTCCCCAGACCCAGTCAAATTAGCAATAATGTAAATGACTAGAACAGACATCGGAATACCCTTTCTCAAACAGTTGTGGTGCCTATACCATATTCCTCCTTCTGCGTTTTTGTCCTATTATTAGCCTGTGCTAACTGTTGGTTGGACGTACTGCGATATCAGGTCATGGTACTCGTTAAGCAGGGCCTAACACAAACCAACTAGTGTAACCCTTGCTAACAAACTAAAGTAACTAACATATACACTCGAGATAAACCGACCCGAGTATAAACCGACGGTACCTAGTTTAGGGGGGAAAAGGTAGGAAAAAACCACACTGAACCAGAGTATAACCGAGGGGGTAGTATTTGCCACCTTAAAGATGTTTAGAAACTACAACTCCCAGCATGCTTTACTGCGGGAGTGATACGTTTTCAACATCTAAGTTGCCAATACACTACAAATAGGAGTAAACCTATCTATTTGTGCATACTGTAGCACCAAATATAGGAGGATTACCCCTCATTTGCAAGTATTGCACTTAGATGTTGAAAAACTAACAACTCCCAGCAATAAGCATGCTGGGAGTTGTAGTTCAAAAATCTGGAGTGGCAATACTTGCAAATCAGGGGTAACTCCTCTATATTTGTTCATACCAGTATGCACAAATAAAGAAGGTTTTACTCTATTTGTATGTATTTGCCCCTAAGTTGTGGCCCTGTGTAATAAGTAAATGTAAAAATTAAATGTTCCCCTCCTTGTTGGCGGCCACGCGATACCGCAACCTCGCTCCACAGCCTCTGCGCATACCGGGGGAGTCCTAACTACCGGCGCCTATCACTTGCGCGCCGGGGTAGTGGACATCACGATGCGGCAGAAGCTGTGGCGCGAGGAATCGGAATCGCGCGGCCACCACAAGGTAGGGAACATTGACTCGGTTTTTTTTTATAAAGCCTGAAAACTCGGTTTTATACCAGATATACGGTAAATGTTTTTAATAAACCATTTAAGGAGGAAAAAGCAATTTTCTGACCGGTCAAGAAACAAACTTTTTCACCCATCAACTGCTGATCTGCCGCTTTCTTCTTCAGTACAAAATAGGAGTAAGACACCACTGAAATGTTTTAAAAAGGCAATAATAAGTTAAAAAGTGGGCACCCTTAATGTTTCTTGGTGGGCCCTTGACTTCTGTTTTCCTGATGGGCCCCAAAACCCCAGTCGACTCCTGGGGCGATCCACCCCACAAAAATAGAAGCCTAGTTGCAACCCAATCGAATTGCTTACTTTTGTAATACCATTGTTTGCCCGCCCTTCTCTCTGATAAATTAAAGCAACATTGCTGGTCCTTATTAGTTTTACAAGCAGCCCACAACCACGTCAAGGGTTTGGGCTGGTAACTGCTGGGTCCTAACTTTTAGCCTTTTTTTACTCTACAGTAACTTTTTACTTTCTTAGGAGATTAGTTTATTGCAGTGCTCTGTGCCCAGCGATGTTTCATCCTAAAAAACCATTGATGGGACGGATATTTATAGATAATCCTCCTCTCACATATTGTGGGGGTCTGGTTTTAATCATTTTCTTCTCTTTTTTCCTTTCTCCTAGAATGGGCCTGCGCACAAACTTTCTCCTGATACAAACCACAGATTCATCTACAATAGATCCGTAAAGGGGAAGAGCTGTGTTTCCCCTCTTGCCGGGGTGGCCAGCGTACAGTTTGCTGTGGACATGTGTGTGATGGGACCAATTATTGAAGAAACCTGGATCCTCACCTCAGAAGTTGTTGTCTATGATAGGTGGGTGATGGAGAAAGAAAGACAGGTACCCTTTTCCAAGTGTTCATAGTAGGAGTGTCTCTTTCACAACTAGTTGTCCCGTCTTTTGTTTTTTTTTTAATTAAAAGTCATTTTATTCGTTAAATGGCATGTTACACCCCAAACTAAACTCGGGTAATCAAAATTATTTTCTCCTCTTCCCCCAGCATTTCAAAAGGTTCTGCCTCCTCTTCAGCTCTCAGCTTTTTTGTCATATAAGATGCTCAGATGAGGCAGCTAGGGGAATATATTCAGTCATGGCTGTATGTATCTGTTCCCTGACGAGCTGCTAACTGGAAAAGTAGCCGGAGCAACAAATAATGATAACAGAACACCAGGCAGTATTTCGGTTTAGTAGGTACACACAGTGACATAAAGCCCCAATACCGTTGGATCTGATGGTATTGGTGGTGTATCGTCACGTGTGTAGTACTTTTTCAGAAACGACCGCACTTCGATGAACTTCCATCAGCCTCTCCTCAGCCGCTGCGTCTTCCGTACTAAAATATAGAAGTCGGCTGCAGTCATGGGAAAAATCACGTTCCAAACTTTCCCTATGTTGTGTATATGACTGTGTATATGTTGTGTATATGATGTGTACATGATGTGTATATGATGTGTATATGTTTATTATAAGATTGGTATATGGTTGTATATGTGTATGATGGTAGTATATGATGTGTACATGATTGGTAGTATGATGTGTACATGTGTGTACAGGTGGTGTATATGATGTTATATAATGGTATCATGGGTGTGTTATGATGTGATAACATTGATTGTGTACATGAAGATGTGATAATGATGTGTATCATTGAATGACTGTGTTATGATGTACTGGGTACATGGGTGTTGTATATGAGTGTACATGATGTGGATATGATGTGTTCATGGTGGTATATGCGTGTACATGGGGTGACATGGTGGTATATTCTGTGTACTGGGTTAATCGGATGTGTATAGATGTGTATATGATGTGTACATGGTGTGTATATGATGTGTATATGGTGTGTATATGATGTGACACTTAAAGGGCAAGTTAAGGAGTATGGTGTGGAGAGTAGCAACAGAAAAACACACAGCATATACACAACATATACACACCATACACACAGTATATACACAGCATATACACATCATATACACAGCCTATACATACAATGTACACAGCATATACACACCATATACACAGTATATATTTCCCGGTTATATCCACCATTCACATTACCTGGTATTAACCCCTGTGACTTTCCCAGTTATATCCACTAGTCACCTTACCTGTTATTAACCCCTGTCACTTTCCCAGTTATATCCACCATTCACATTACCTGTTATTAACCCCTGTCACTTTCCCGGTTATATCCACCATTCACATTACCTGGTATAGGGGTTGATTGCCCAGGGGGTAGTTCATTATCTCCCTGGTAGAGAATGGGTTAATTGCCCAGAGGGCAGTTCATTATCTCCCTTGTAGAGAAACGGTTAATTCATTGGTCTGGTGGGCGGTTCGATCCTAGTAGGGGCGGGGTTATCAGGGGACAGGCCCTGGGGGGAGGGATCTGGGCGAAACTCAGTCAGTCTGTCTCTGGATCCCACTGTCCCATTGCTCAGTGTGACCGGGGGCCCGGGAGGCACTAAAGGTCCGCGATCAGCCACACGTATGAAGTAAACATACGCAATCAGCTGTTTAAAATTCGTTCTGCATTTGTGTTGTCATAGGAACAAACAGACGGTAAGTTCGCTTCCTCTTCCTGTGCAGGGAACGTCCCGTCTCCATCTCCATCTTTTTATTTTTTGCATCTGCTGACAAAACAGGAAATGGAAGCTGGCTATAGATACCATATATTGTGTATACAGATACTATAGATACCATATATTGTATATGCAGAAACTATAGATACCATAGATTGGGAATGCAGATGCTATAGATACCGTATATTGGGAATGCAGATGCTATAGATACCGTATATTGGGAATGCAGATGCTATAGATACCATATATTCGTTGTATGCAGAATATAGATACCATATATTGTGTATGCAGATCTATAGATACCATATATTGTGTATACGATACTATAGATACCATATATTGTTATGCAGAACTATAATCCAAGATTGGGAATGCAGATGCTATAGATACCATATATTGGGTATGCAGATACTATAGATACCATATATTGGGAATGCAGATGCTATAGATGCAGGAAAGGATTACTATTTAGATACATATATTGTCTCGTCACTCTCGTAATGGCAGAGTACTCTGCCTGATACTATAGATACCATATATTTGTGTATACAGGAATACTATAGATACCATATATTGTATATGCAGAAACTATAGATCCATAGATTGGGAATGCCGATGCTATAGATACCGTTAATTGGGAATGCAGATGTATAGATACCGTATATTGGGAATGCAGATGCTATAGTACCATATATTGGGAATGCAGATACTATATATACCATAATTGGGAATGCAGATGCTTATGATACCATATATTGGGTATGCAGATACTATAGATGATACCATATATTGGGAATGCAGATGCTATAGATACCATATATTGGGTATGTAGATACTATAGATACCATATATTGCTATAGCATCTGCATTCCCAATAATGGTATCTATAGTATCTGCATTCCCAATATATGGTATCTATAGCATCTGCATTCCCAATATATGGTATCTATAGCATCTGCATTCCCAATATATGGTATCTATAGCATCTGCATTCCCAATATATGGTATCTATAGTATCTACATACCCAATATATGGTATCTATAGCATCTGCATTCCCAATATATGGTATCTATAGTATCTGCATACCCAATATATGGTATCTATAGCATCTGCATTCCCATATACGGTATATGCATCGCATTCCAATTTGGTATCTATAGTTTCGCATATACAATATATGGTATCTATAGCATCTGTAACACAAATATCTGGTATATAGTATCGTCTACACAATATATGGTATCTATAGTATCTGCATACAAATATATGGTATCTATAGTATCTGCATACACAATATATGGTATCTATAGTATCTGCATACCCACTATAGATCTATAGTACTGCACAATATATGATCTATATATGTTACACAATATGATCTAGTATCTGCATCCCAATATTGGTATCTATAGTATCTGTATACACAATATCGGTATCTCTATGTATCTGCATACCCAATATACGGTATCTATAGTATCTGCACACAATATATGGTATCTATAGTATCTGTATACACAATATATGGAATCTATAGTATCTGCAGATGCACGGAATTAACCTCTGTGCCTTGTCATGTTACTGAAGTTACTTTACTCGGACCTATGGATTTTTTGCATTAACTTGGCAGTTTCTTAAAAAGCATTAAAGCCCCAGCTTCCATTTCCTGTTTTGTCAGCAGATGCAAAAAATAAAAGAGGAGATGGAGACGGGACGTTCCCTGCACAGGAAGAGGAAGGAACTTACCGTCTGTTTGTTCCTATGACAACACAAATGCAGAACGAAACCTTTATAATTTCTGCTACAAATACAACATATCTCCTCACATTCCCATTTAATATCCACAAAAAATACATCTCAGCAATCAGAAACTGCCTCTCACCTGCTAATTACAGCGAGGGCCCCCCATGGTCACACACATTCCCAATAAAGGGCCCATCTAATTGATAACGACGGGATTGGCCCTTTATCGTAAAGTGTGTAGGCGACAAACGTTCCGCGTCAGCAACGATCAAACAAATAATTTCCCTCGTCATCGTCGTCCCCCTATATAAAGTATAGGAAGTCCCCCGAATCGTAGGGAGTATGGCAGTAACGAACAGTCTACCTATATTTATATATACTTTATATAGGAAGAATGATCGTGACTGTGTGTACTCCCATCTGTCAAATGACATGTTTAAAAGTTGGTACAGAGTGTACGCCAGGGGTGAACTGCCCCACCCACCCAGCACGCAAGAGAGGAGGGGGCTCCTGACCAAACCCTCGCCAGTGCGCAAAGGTCCACGATCAGTCGTTTTTAAACAGCTGATTGCACATATGAAGTAAACAAACCGGAGTTCGGGTCCGGTCTTTAAACAGCTGATTGCGTATGTTTACTTCATACGTGTGGCTGATCGCGGACCTTTAGTGCCTCCCGGGCCCCCCGCCGTCGCAGGGGTATGTTCCATCACTGGTGTACTAACCTTAATGAGACATATTGATTGGTTTCCTGTCGGAGTAATACCATATATTGGGTATGTAGATACTATAGATACCATATATTGGGAATGCAGATGCTATAGATACCTCCTGTGTATCTGGCTGGGCGGTAGGACTGGACTAAACTCAGCCTTGTGGTGTTTACTGATATTTAATTACCTGTGGTTCATTTGTGGTGAGGGGAATTCATTTTTAACGTAACTGCACATGGATCGCTTCCCCCGTCCTCCCTCCCTTCCGAGCATCAAAAGTAATGGGTGTCACTTAAACTAACATAAGTTTTCCAAGGCAGCTCCGAAGTGAGTCACTGACCAATTGGGTAGTTCAGGCTGCCTGTTCCCACAGTGTGGCTTCTAAGCCCAGAGCATTGGCCCGCTTTGTTAAAACAAACTGCATTAAAATATCAGCAGAACTGCATGTTCCAACCACAATACTACTGAGGTTTATTGATCTGTCTAATGGAAGGTTTGGTTATCTTCCCCTTGATCCTGTGCCTACGAAAAACCTTCGGCCAATAAAATGCTTACACATGGGGATTATCGTCCAAAACGTTTGTTCCTACTCATCGTGCGTCGCCGGTCGGGACCCGTGATCGGACGTGTGTACGAACCTTTACTCCAGCAGGAACCAATCCAAATATGTCTCATTAAGGTTAGTACACCAGTGATGGAACTACCCCTGCGACGGCGGGGGGCCCGGGAGGCACTAAAGGTCCGCGATCAGCCACACGTATGAAGTAAACATACGCAATCAGCTGTTTAAAAGACCGGACCCGAACTTCCGGTTTGTTTACTTCATATGTGCAATCAGCTGTTTAAAAACGACTGATCGTGGACCTTTGCGCACTGGCGAGGGTTTGTGCAGGAGGGCTCCTCTCTTGGTGCGTGGTGGGGGTGGGGCAGTTACACCCCTGGCGTACACTCTGTACAATCTTTTAAACATGTCATTTTGACAGATGGGAGTACACACAGTCACGATCATTCTCCTATATAAAGTATATATAAAATATAGGTAGACTGTTCGTTACTGCCATACTCCCTACGATTGGGGACTTCCTATACTTTATATAGGGGGACGACATGAACGAGGGAAATTATTGTTTGACGTTGTGACGCGGAACGTTTGTCGCCGTACACACTTTACCGATAAAGGGCCAATCCCGTCGTTATCAATAGATGGGCCCTTTATGGGAATGTGTGTGACCATGGGGGGCCCAGTCGCTGTAATTAGCAGGTGAGAGGCAGTTTCTGATTGGCTGAGATGATAATTTTTGTGGATATTAAATGGGAATGTGAGGAGATATGTTGTATTTGTAGCAGAAATTAAAAAGTTTCGTTCTGCATTGTGTTGTCATAGGAACAAACAGACGGTAAGTTCGCTTCCTCTTCCTGTGCAGGAACGTCCCGTCTCCATCTCCGTCTTTTATTTTTTGCATCTGCGACAAACAGGAAATGGAAGCTGGGGCTTTAAATGCTTTTTAAGAAACTGCACGTTAATGCAAAAAATCCATAGGTCCGAGTAAAGTAACTTCAGTAACATGACAAGGCACAGAGGTTAAATTCCGTGCATCTGCAGATACTATAGATCCATATATTGTGTGATGACAGATACTATAGATACCATATATTGTGTATGCAGATACTATAGATACCGTATATTGGGTATGCAGATACTAAGATACAATAGTGTTTACAGATACTTAGATCATATATTGTGTATGCAGATACTATAGATACCATATATTGTGTATGCAGTACTATAGATTACCATTATTGGGAATGCAGATGCTATAGATACCATATATTGGGTATGTAGATACTATAGATACCAATATATTGGGAATGCAGATGCTATAGATACCATATATTGGGTATGTAAAATATAGATACCAATAGTGTATACAGATACTATAGATACCATATACGGTACTGTGTATGCAGATACTATGTATAGTTTATATAAAACCAATTGGGGGTGCAGCACTGTACAATACAAAATAGAAAAATTAAAAGGGGAACAAATACATAAATATTTAAGTACAGAAATTTAGAAATTATATAATAACATATAAGTGCTAGAGCTTTCCACAAGAGGAAAGGAGGTCCCTGCCCGTAGGTAACCACAGATGCAAAGGGTAACATACAGATGCAAAGGGTAGAAGTGTATTAGTGAAATGCAGTAAAAATAAATGTATAATATATGTATATACAGATACCATAACTGTATATACAGTAAATGAAAGGCACAGAGGTTAAAATTCGGGCATATGCAAGTAAATAGATACCATTATTGTATATGCAGAACTATAGAACCATATATTGTGGATGCTAGCTATAGACCGAATATTGGGAATGCAGATGCTATAGATACCATATATGGGAATGAAGCTATAGATTACCATATTTGAGGCAGAATATATATACCATATATGGGAAGCAGATGCTATAGAGACCATAGATTGGGTATGCAGATATATAGATACCATATATTGGGAATGCAGAGGCTATAGATACCATATATTGGGTATGTAGAACTATAGATCCAATATGGGAATGCAGATGCTTATGTAGATACCATATATTGGGAATGCAGATGCTATAGATACCATATATTGGGAATGCAGATGCTATAGATACCATATATTGGGAATGCAGATACTATAGATACCATATATTGGGAATGCAGATGCTATAGATACCATTATTGGGAATGCAGATGCTATAGATACCATATATTGGGAATGCAGATACTATAGATACCATATATTGGGAATGCAGATACTGTAGATACCATATATTGGGTATGTAGATACTATAGATACCATATATTGTGTATGCATATACTATAGATACCATATACGGTACTGTGTATGCAGATACTATGTATAGTTTATATAACACCAATTGGGGGTGCAGCACTGTACAATAACAAAATAGAAAAATCGTAAAAGGGGAACAAATACATAAATATTTAAGTACAGAAATTTAGAAATTATATATATAACTATATAAGTGCTAGAGCTTTCCCACAAGAGGAAAGGAGGTCCCTGCCCCGTAGGTAACATACAGATGCAAAGGGTAACATACAGATGCAAAGGGTAGAAGTGTATTAGTGAAATGCAGTACAAATAAATGTATATTATACTGTATATACAGATACCATATACTGTATATACAGATACTTCAGATACCATATACTGTATATTCAGATAATTCAGATACTATATACTGTATATACAGATACCATATACTGTATATACAGATACTTCAGATAATATATACTGTATATACAGACACTTCAGATACTATATACTGTATATACAGATACTATATATACTGATACTATAGATACCATATAGTATGGTATCTTGCGCTCAGGGGTCGGGCTTCCTATCGGACGTGTGTAGGGACCTTTAAGCAATGTTTCCTCCTGACCGACCTTTCGGCTCTTCTGAGCGGTCGGCCAGGAGTAAGGACTGTCAGTCGCAGCAATAGTGGTCGCACAATCGCCCGTGGTTTTCAGACATGTCCGATCGAGCGTTTGTCTGATTCTAACGAATGGTCGGTCATGTCCGAAACCCCATGCAATTATTTAGGCCTGATCTATTTCTCATAAATCCATGCTGACTACTATTTATATGATCAGTTCTGGAGACAATGTCATGGATAAGATCCTGTAACAAAGTTTTCATCACCTTCCCTACCACTCATGTTAGGCTTACAGGTCTATAGTTACCAAGCTGGGAACGACTCCCTTTTTTCAATATTGGTATTACATTGGCTTTTTACCAGTCCAGCGGCACATCCCCAGATAAAAGTGAATCTGTGAATAGTGGGTGCAGGCATGCTCAGTTTACTCCACCCAGACAGAAATGAAGTTTAGCAATTGGACATGTTATACATGATTTCAACTGTTATTTAGGTGTAAGGAATTCATAGCCACATTTTACACATTTTACTCTCTGCTGTGAGCTGTACTGAAGTCACTATTATTACTGGAACACAGTAGGGAGCATTCAGCATTGTGCTGGAACACAATGGTCACATATTCCCGATGTACCATCCGGCATTTGCCGTTAATTCATTTTTATTTTGTTTTTCAGAAATCCCTCGTCTCACCTGGAATACGAGAATCGCTTCACAATGAAAATGTTCCTCTTCCAGTTTGTCAGTTACTATTCCTCCTGCTTCTACGTTGCCTTTTTCAAGGGCAAATTCATGGGATACCCAGCAGATTACACCTACATGTTTGGCCGGTGCAGGAACGAAGAGGTAGATATCTGTAGCAATATTACAATACCCTTTAGGTTGGTAGGTAGGTAGTTCTCCCTGCAATATCACAGGGCGATTTAGCCATGAACGAAAACAAATACCCAGGATAATATAATGATTTAGAAAAATAACTTAATCTATAAATACATAATGTCTGTTGCCTCAATCCAGTACTTGATTTGCTCAGGCTCAGTTCCCCCCCCACACCTCTTAACCAACACCTCCTTCCAACATCCCAACTGTCTCCATTCCAGTTACAGTAGAACTGCACACAGCAGAAGAGTTTATGTATATAAGGCACTTGATTGACAGCTGTATAAGGCACTTGATTGAGCTGCAAGTAGTGTTTCTCGACCTTTTTATCTTTGAGGAACCTTAGAAATAAAGTCTTATTATTATTATTATATATTATATTTCTTTCTTTCTCAATCATCAGTTCATACAAATATTACAGTTCAATAACCGTATCGATATTAAATAATTCACTCAAAACCATCACACTTTAACCATCTCCTGATAAACCCCCATAATAACCTCCCAGAGAGCTCATGGGGTCCGCAGACCCCTGGTTACACATCAAGTAGAATCGGGGAGTCAAGATCTGAAAACCAGTTTACGGTAACATTATTCTGATTAATGTCTCTTTGAGTTTTCCCACGTTTTCTCTGTAGTCGGTTCCATCACAGCTGGTTATTAAAGGCTCCACGGTCCTGTGTGTTTATCAGTTTATCATAATTCCTTCAGGAGAAGCCTTCCCTTCACTGACAATGCAGGACTTGTACTTGTCCCGCTGGTTACACTCCTTCAAATCCTTCGTTCCGACCGTTCGGCCAAGACTAAAGGACTGTCGGTCGCAGCAGAAGTAGCTGTGTCCGTTCATCCGTTTCTCTGATTCGGACGAACGAACGGTCAGTTGCATCCGGCCAAAGAAACCATCCAATATTTGAAATATTGGATGGTTTCTTTGGCCGGATGCAACTGACCGTTCGTTCGTCCGAATCAGAGAAACGGATGAACGGACACGTTGGAAAACCACGACAAACTATCGGACACAGCTACTTCTGCTGCGACCGACAGTCCTTTAGTCTTGGCCGAACGGTCGGAACGAAGGATTTGAAGGAGTGTAACCAGCTGGACAAGTACAAGTCCTGCATTGTCAGTGAAGGGAAGGCTTCTCCTGAAGGAATTATGATAAACTGATAAACACACGGACCGTGGAGCCTTAATAACCAGCGTGATGGAACCGACTACAGAGAAAACGTGGGAAAACTCAAGAGACATTAATCAGAATAATGTTACCGTAAACTGGTTTTCAGATCTTGACTCCCCGATTCTACTTGATGTGTAACCAGGGCTCTGCGGACCCCATGAGCTCTCTGGGAGGTTATTATGGGGGTTTAAGGAGATGGTTAAAGTGTGATGGTTTTGAGTGATTTTAATATCGATACGGTTATTGAACTGTAATATTTGTATGAACTGATGATTGAGAAGAAAAGAAATATAATATATATAATAATAATAAGAATTTATTTCTAAGGTTCCTCAAAGATAAAAAGGTCGAGAACACTACTTGCAGCTCAATCAAGTGCCTTATACAGCTGTCATCAAGTGCCTTATATACATAAACTCTTCTGCTGTGTGGCAGTTCTACTGTAACTGGAATGGAGACAGTTGGGATGTTGGAAGGAGGTGTTGGTTAAGAGGTGTGGGGGGGGAACTGAGCCTGAGCAAATCAAGTACTGGATTGAGGCAACAGACATATGTATTATAGATTAGTTATTTCTAAATCATTATATATCCTGGGTATTTGTTTTCGTTCATGGCTAAATCGCCCTGTGATATTGCAGGGAGAACTACTACCTACCAACCTAGGGTATTGTAATATTGCTACAGATATCTACCTCTTCGTTCCTGCACCGGCCAAACATGTAGGTGTAATTGCTGGGTATCCCATGAATTTGCCCTTGAAAAAGGCAACGTAGAAGCAGGAGGAATAGTAACTGACAAACTGGGAGGAACATTTTTTGTGAAGCGATTCTCGTATTCCAGGTGAGACGAGGGATTTCTGAAAAACAAAATAAAATGAATTAACGGCAAATGCCGGATGGTACATCGGGAATATGTGACCATTGTGTTCCAGCACAATGTGAATGCTCCCTACTGTGTTCATAATAATAGTGACTTCAGTACAGCTCACAGCAGGAGTAAAATGTGTAAAATGTGGCTATGAATTCTTACACCTAAATAACAGTTGAAATCATGTATAACATGTCCAATTGCTAAACTTCATTTCTGTCTGGGGGGAGTAAACTGAGCATGCCTGCACCCACTATTCACAGATTCACTTTTATTGGGGATGTGCCGCTGGACTGGTAAAAAGCCAATGTAATACCAATATTGAAAAAAGGGAGTCGTTCCCCAGCTTGGTAACTATAGACCTGTAAGCCTAACATGAGTGGTAGGGAAGGTGATGAAAACTTTGTTACAGGATCTTATCCATGACATTGTCTCCAGAACTGATCATATAAATAGTAGTCAGCATGGATTATGAGAAATAGATCAGGCCTAAAAATTGCATGGGGTTTCGGACATGACGACCATTCGTTAGAATCAGACAAACGCTCGATCGGACATGTCTGAAAACCACGGGCGATTGTGCGACCACATTGCTGCGACTGACAGTCCTTACTCCTGGGACCGCTCGAAGAGCCGAAAGGTCGGTCAGGAGGAAACATTGCTTAAAGGTCCCTACACACGTCCGATAGGAAGCCGACCCCTGAGCGCAAGATACCATACTATATGGTATCTATAGTATCAGTATATATAGTATCTGTATATACAGTATATAGTATCTGAAGTGTCTGTATATACAGTATATATATCTGAAGTATCGTATATACAGTATATGGTATCTGTATATACAGTATATAGATCTGAAGTATCTGAATATACAGTATATGGTATCTGAAGTATCTGTATATACAGTATATGGTATCTGTATATACAGTATAATATACATTTATTTGTACTGCATTTCACTATACACTTCTACCCTTTGCATCTGTATGGTACCCTTTGCATCTGTATGTTACCTACGGGGCGGGACCTCCTTTCTCTTGTGGGAAAGCTCTAGCACATATAGTTATATATATAATTTCTAAATTTCTGTACTTAAATATTATGTATTTGTTCCCCTTTTACGATTTTTCTATTTTGTTATTGTACAGTGCTGCACCCCCAATTGGTGTTATATAAACTATACATAATCTGCATACACAGTACCGTATATGGTATCTATAGTATATGCATACACAATATATGGTATCTATAGTATCTACATACCCAATATATGGTATCTATAGCATCTGCATTCCCAATAATGGTATCTATAGCATCTGCATCCCAATATATGGTATCTAAGCATCTGCATTCCAATATATGGTATCTATAGCATCGCATTCCCAATATATGGTATCTATGCATCTGCATTCCCAATATATGGTATCTATAGTATCTACTACCCAATATATGGTATCATAGCATCTGCATTCCCAATATATGGTATCTATAGTATCTGCATACCCAATATATGGTATCTATAGCATCTGCATTCCCATATACGGTATATGCATCGCATTCCAATTTGGTATCTATAGTTTCGCATATACAATATATGGTATCTATAGCATCTGTACACAATATCTGGTATATAGTATCGTCTACACAATATATGGTATCTATAGTATCTGCATACAAATATATGGTATCTATAGTATCTGCATACACAATATATGGTATCTATAGTATCTGCATACCCACTATAGATCTATAGTACTGCACAATATATGATCTATAATATGTCTACACAATATGGATCTAGTATCTGCATTCCCAATATTGGTATCTATAGTATCTGTATACACAATATCGGTATCTCTATGTATCTGCATACCCAATATACGGTATCTATAGTATCTGCACACAATATATGGTATCTATAGTATCTGTATACACAATATATGGAATCTATAGTATCTGCAGATGCACGGAATTAACTCTGTGCCTTGTCATGTTACTGAAGTTACTTTACTCGGACCTATGGATTTTTGCATTAACTTGGCAGTTTCTTAAAAAGCATTAAAGCCCCAGCTTCCATTTCCTGTTTTGTCAGCAGATGCAAAAAATAAAAGAGGAGATGGAGACGGGACGTTCCCTGCACAGGAAGAGGAAGCGAACTTACCGTCTGTTTGTTCCTATGACAACACAAATGCAGAACGAAACCTTTATAATTTCTGCTACAAATACAACATATCTCCTCACATTCCCATTTAATATCCACAAAAAATATCATCTCAGCAATCAGAAACTGCCTCTCACCTGCTAATTACAGCGAGGGCCCCCCATGGTCACACACATTCCCAATAAAGGGCCCATCTAATTGATAACGACGGGATTGGCCCTTTATCGTAAAGTGTGTAGGCGACAAACGTTCCGCGTCAGCAACGATCAAACAAATAATTTCCCTCGTCATCGTCGTCCCCCTATATAAAGTATAGGAAGTCCCCCGAATCGTAGGGAGTATGGCAGTAACGAACAGTCTACCTATATTTATATATACTTTATATAGGAAGATGATCGTGACTGTGTGTACTCCCATCTGTCAAATGACATGTTTAAAAGTGGTACAGAGTGTAGCCAGGGGTGAACTGCCCCACCCACCCAGCACGCAAGAGAGGAGGGGGCTCCTGACCAAACCCTCGCCAGTGCGCAAAGGTCCACGATCAGTCGTTTTTAAACAGCTGATTGCACATATGAAGTAAACAAACCGGAGTTCGGGTCCGGTCTTTAAACAGCTGATTGCGTATGTTACTTCATACGTGTGGCTGATCGCGGACCTTTAGTGCCTCCCGGGCCCCCCGCCGTCGCAGGGGTATGTCCATCACTGGTGTACTAACCTTAATGAGACATATTGATTGGTTTTCCTGGTGGAGTAATCCCAATACACTAAAACGTTGGTCAGTCGGGCCGAATTATTGGATAGTGTGTACCCAGCTTTACAGTTCAATCTGTATTTACTGTATAATGTCTTTGAATGAATTTATCAGGCCTAATTGTTGACAATTGGTTACTGTATTGTGGTGTGACCCGGCAGGATAATAATTAAACACAAGGAAACTAGACAGGAAATGCGCTAATTCGCGCAAAGGGGCATATTGGGTACCGGCAGTATCACTTATTAAAGTGGGTGCTATACCTGGACAGCCCAATGGAACTGATCATACATAAAAGGGATAGCTCAAGACAAGTATAGATAGATATAGATAAGTATAGATATACTCAGAAAGAAGTAGAAAGGACAGAGAGAAATATAGAGGAAATATAATTACATAGGACCAGGTTTAAACGCGGGGCCCAAAGCTCACTCACAATTACATAGGACCAGGTTTAAACGCGGGGCCCAAAGCGGCACTCAAACTGCATTCATAGGTGCCAAAAATATATATCCAAAAATAGGACATTCAATCTTTATAAATACTACAGGGTCCAGTAGTGGATATTCACATAATTCACAAAGCCTTTATTGTACATATACATATAAAATCCCCCCTAAAAACAACAATGTGATGCAATGGTCTAAAAGATATGTGCACATATAAGTATAAATAACTCCATAAACCTCCCCTGGAGGGGGACCTAATAGGAGTAAATATGGAATAGTGGCTAAGACTGTCTCTGAGTGCAACTGTTGCACTAAAAATCCCGAGTCCAGATGGACGCACAGCACGTGATTAGTAATGGGACACGAGCGTGCAAAATGAAACAGTCACTCAATGGAAGCGTAGCAAAGTTAGTAAAATTCGCTAGAAAGTCTGTCCTGCAAAATCCATGTCAAAAGCCAGCACGTAGGGTAGGGCGGAGAGTGAACACAAAAAGCAAAGCAGGCGGAAACTCAATATTAGCGAGTAAGCTTGTATAAAGGAACAGTCTCAATTCTAATCCGCCCAACTCATCAGTGTGCATAGAAAAAGGTCCGCTTCCTCTAGACAGCGAGCTGTGCACAGACACCCAGCATCAGGTAAGTCCACCATAGACCTACGCAAGTTTCAAGCACAAGGCCTCTTCTTCCGGGTCACGTGGTGATTGGGAGGCCACCTTGGATGGTTTAAATACCCAAAACCTGTGTTTCAAATAGAAAAGTCCGAGTGGGCAAACAACAGTTCCCATTACACCTGGATTTCCTATTCCATCGGTAAGCATCCAGGAGCAGAGTATATATCAATCCTGTGGTCCTTATAATTAAAAACCATAGTATATGTACAACCTACACAGCATCTAAATAGAACACATCTTTGTTCCATTCTCCCTATCTTATAGCATTTGTTTACAAACAAAAGGATAATGAATAAACACAGTGGTAACACGGCATTCATATAAGCTTAACAGTATCAAAATAATTTAAAGGAACCTATTAAACTGCAATTCCTCATTCATCCCTTTCGGGTGTCTACTTTGTAATAGAAAAATCCATCTTGTTTCTCTTTGCATGATTTTTCTATCCCAGTTTCCACCCCGCACAGGAGGTAGGATTTTCTCAAGTCCCCATACTGTAATACATTTTGGGTTTGCGGTGTGTTTGTCTCTCCTCCTTCTCATTTTTTATGTCCCGTATATGTTCCAGCACCCTTGTGCGAAGCTCCCTGGTTGTTTTCCCTACATAAAACATAGGGCAGTCACATTGGAGTACATAGACAACCCCTTTTGATCTACAGTTAATAAAGTCATTTACATAAAATGTCTCGAAACCTTTGTGTCTTTTTCATGTATAAACATGCTTTACATGAGCCACATTTGTGGCTTCCTTTTATGGATTTTCGTTCCAATCAAGATGGATTTTTTACACTGGGGACATAAAGGCTGGAAACCAGTGATTGCCCAATTGTCGGTGCTCTCCGTGGTATAATCACTGGTTTCTTCCCTATGAATCTCTTAAGAGATTCGTCGGTCTGTAAAATAAACCAATGTTTTTCAATCAGTTTTTGTATCCAGACCCAGTCTGTGTTGTATTCAGTGACCAAATTAACTGTATTTTCATTACGTTTATCTATGTTACGTTTTGTGCCAAAAACCAAGGTTTCTCTACGTGAATACTTTGCTTTCTTATAGGCCCTGCGGAGCCACTTTTCAGGGTAGCCTCTGTCTGTAAACCTTACAAAAAGCTCAAGTGCTGTTTTTTCAAAATCCTCAAGGGAAGTCGAGTTTCTTTTGGCCCTTAAGTATTGACCCACTGGAATTCCCTTTAATAGGGGTGTTGGGTGCATACTCTGAGCACGCAATAAGCTATTTCCTGCAGTATCTTTTCTAAATAAGTCAGTGTGTAATTTACATCCAACTTTCTTAATTTTCAAATCCAAAAAAGGTATAGACTGTAATCACATTGATATGTGAAGTGCAAATTCCATTCATTGTCGTTGAGCATTTGGACAAAAGATTTAAGTTTGTCAATAGATGCATCCCACATTTTCCAATGCTCTGTGAAATTTCTGTTCAGAGAACACATATTTTCCCCAGGCCCCTAAGTAGAGGCCCGCATATGTAGGGGCACAAGCAGTGCCCATAGCGGTGCCTGTCACCTGGTGATAGAACTTATTATGGAAAGTGAAATAATTATTAGTATTACTTCTAATAGCTGTAATATAAACAATGAATGTTTATCATATTGTGCACTACAGGTGGCCAAATACCCTTTAATGGCTGTCAGGCCTTGTCCATGGGGTATAGAGGGATATAAGGCCTCAACGTCTAACCCCACCAGTACTATAGTTTCCTTAATTTGTAGTGATCCTAGACGTCGTAACACGTCTAGTGTCTCTTTTAAATAAGCTGGTATAAATATATAAATATTCAGTCGGGCTCCCGATACCAGATATGATCGGGCGTCCGGGAGGTCTGGTAGCATTTTTATTTAATTTTGGTAACCAATATAGACAAGGCAATACTGGGTGTTGATTAAATAAAATCCGAGTTATTTATTATCCCCTCATTAAAGGCCAAGTCAAGGCATTGTTTCACTCAGATTAGTTTCTACCAATGGATTCTTTTTTATTGGAAATTTCCATAGAGTCTTGATCCTTCCATGGGGGTCATTGTATATTTCTGGCCTTTAACCTTCCTATGTTCTCTCAGTTGTCCAGTTTGGGTTTATCATCAGAGATAAGAGTCGACTCGTGAAAATTGACCACCCAGTTCAGAAGACCAGTGGCCTCCAAGGCTCACAGCATCGGGGTGTGGCAAGAAATTCTCAACGGGAAATCGCGGTTCTCTCAGTCGTGACAAATGTAAGGAGGCAAAGACCATTTGGGGTCCACTTTGGGTTTAGTTGAAAGTGTCAATGTCTCCCCTTTAACCTTCACCTATGTCCATTAGTCCTAGAATGTTCTATTTAAACATGGTGGGTTTGACCAGTTGAATTAGAAATGTGTCCCTCTGCGCATAGGATTCTTTTTGTTACAGGGAACATAATGGAGGTTAATTCAGATCATCCGTATCCGATAACCGAGCTGTGTCCGTTTCAGGCTTTCATCATTGCCTTCACGACATGATCCCGCGCCCGGTCTATTATTGCGCCTACTCGCGGAATTAGAGTTCGCCCATGTCCGGATATATTGACCACAGCCTCTTAAAGGGGCCCCATTCCAAATCTTCTTTGACTTTTAGACTTATTCAAAAATAAACCCCCCTAAAAACGATAATGGTTTTACCCTGCAGATACCGAGATTACCGCTACCAACCGGACCATAACACTGTAAGGGGAACATTATCCCTTATATATTACACTGTAAGGAGAACATTATCCCTTATATATTACACTGTAAGGGGAACATTATATCTTATATATTACACTATAAGGGGAACATTGTCCCTTATATATTACACTGTAAGGGGAACATTATCCCTTATATATTACACTGTAAGGGGAACATTATACCTTATATATTACACTGTAAGGGGAACATTGTCCCTTATATATTACACTGTAAGCAGAACATTATTTCCTATATATTACACTGTAAGGGGAACATTATACCATTATATATTACACTGTAAGGATTTCATTATACCTTATATATTACACTGTAAGGAGTTCATTATACCTTATA
>JAACNH010002271.1:0-42779 GCA_019447015.1 Hymenochirus boettgeri
TGATATGTTACAGGTATAACCCTCATTATCATATAAACAATATTACCATATAAATCCTTGTACCTTTCTGTCCCTGTATACATAGTTTCTGTGTGTAAGGTCAGTGGTCAGTACTGTGGACAGTAATGTAATAAGGGTTAATTGATATGTTACATGTATAACCCACATTATGTATAAACAATTTACCATAATAAATCCTGTCCTTTCTGTCCCTGTTAATGAGTTACTGTGTGTAAGTCAGGGTCGATACTGTGGACGGTAGATGTAATAAAGGGTTAATTGATATGTACTAACCCTCATTATGTATAACTACGGGTTCCTTCTGTCCCTGTATACATGTTACGTGTGTATGACGGTGGTCAGTTACTGCGGACAAATAGATGTAATAAAGGGTTAATTGATATGTTACAGGTATAACCCTCATTATGTATAAACAATATTAACATATTAATCCTTGTTCCTTTCTGTCCCTGTATACATAGTTTACTGTGTGTATGGTCGGTGGTCAGTACTGCGGACAGTAGATGTAATAAAGGGTTTAATTGATATGTTACAGGTATAACCCTCATTATAGTAAAACAAATTCCATATAATCCTGTACCTTTCTGTCCCTGTATAAAGGGTAATTGATATGTTACTTGAGCCAATAAGGACACATATAAGTGATACTTTCCATTTGGTTACTTTGTATTCCTGTCACTGTGATCGGTTTTTACACCTTTCCTCATACAAGTAACACTTTCTGTTCATGTCTGAATCTTGGCTCCCATTGGTTTAATCCCCTTTCTCACTGACACCAGTTTGTACTGTTTAATGATCTCAAAGGATGTTTGGGACCCCTTTCACTTCCCCCTTAAAGGAATAGTACACTTGAAAGTGAACTATTCCTTAATGTATTGATTAAACGACGGTAGGTTAAGTTAGCTATGCTTACCTCCTCCTCGTTCTCAATCAATTGAGCAGGAGTGATGGACGAAGAAAGAGAGGAACTTACTTTACACACGTCCTACGCAAGCAGTGATAACGCTTGGGGCTTATTATAAGAGGTGCAAAATGTTCCCCGAGTAGTTAATCTCGTGCAAGCAATACAATGTCTGCACTTCTTATTGAATAACCCTATTTATCGATTATTCCCCTCCAACCCTCCAGATGGAGACACACTTGCAGTTACTTCATCTCTCTGCAGGTTTAGATCGCGGTTAATGATTCCCCCATTACAAGCAAGGAAGGGTTACTGATACTAGACGTAGTTAAGTAATAATAATAAATGTCTAGTATAAGTAATAACAATAAAATGACCGCCCTGTTAAATTCTTATATAGTATAACCATTGTGGTAGAGAAGATAAGTTTAGGCTGAGGACACACTGCAACGCACAGGATCGCGCACAAAATCACGACGTTATCGCACGCGATTGTGTGCGCTTTCTTGTGCGTTCACTTTGCGTTTTTCGCCGTTTCGCTGTATGGAAACACTGCGTTAACGCACCAAAAATGGTGAACGCTGCGTTACCCAAACGCGAACGGACGCTCAATCGCCTGCGCATCGGAAATCGTCGGAATTTTTGCCGTTCCCGCCTTTTCCATTTTAGCGAAAATCGCGGGCGCAATCGCGAGCGCGAAACGCGTGCGCAAACGCGTGAAAAACACAACTAGTTTGGCCTAGCCCTTAAACAGGTTTCCCGTCACTCATCGGAACTGTCGGTATTGTCCTGTGTTCTCTTTATTTCCACCTCTAATTCTCCCCCATCAGTCCCCCCCTGTGATGGGGGTTTCAGCCCCTCCGCCGGTTACTTCAGGTATCTTTCGGACAAAGTCCAACAAAGCTGGTCGTGCTGACAGACTGTGGGAAAGTTAGCAATCCCATCTGTCTGATGGTAGCGTGCCACCGGGACAAAGCGCCAAAGAATTAAGTCTGGAACACTCTTGAAGAATCTGAGAGCTGGCCTTGTCCAGGAATCAGACGGAAGGAAAAATCACAAAGAAGAAGAAAAAAAAAAAAAAAACAGCCCAAATTCTCTCCTCTGCTGTTTGGTCCTTTCTTGGACGTTTGGAAGATAAAAGAAACATTTGGATCTTCCATGAGATACATTGTATACATTGGGTTACCCTTGTGTGCTCCGGGGCAAGGCCAGGATTACACCCAACAGAGAGGGTGTTTGTTTTAGGGCGCTTTTGACAAGCGCGCTATCATCGCGGGTTGCAAGAGTTTACATGGGTCAATGGAATTCTCAACATTAAAGTCAGTGGTGCCCCTTTTTTATAATATGCCATGAGGTTAATTTGCATCTACATTTACATTCAGATGTAGCAGCCCAGTATGAAGGTATCATCTAATTGGTTGTCACAGATAACAGCAAATCTTTGCACCTCTTATTAAATAAGCCCGTAAGTGGCCACTGTTAAAGGCAAGTCCAGACCCAAAATGTAAACGTACATACAGGTAATTCACCCCCCCCCCAAAACCACCCTGAACGGTAAGGGCTCGTTCACACTAGAAACTGACAGAAATGCACAGCATGTGTTTTGTCACTTTGTATCCATTTTTTTCATACATTTGTATCCATTTTTTACAATGTGTATTCCATAGATTTATATAAAAATGCATGAAAAACGGACAGAAATGCTGCATGCAGCACATTTTTTATATGGACTGGAATGGATTATAACGCAGCAGGTGTGAACGATATATGAAATCCTATGGGTGAACGCACCTGTGTTTGAAAAACGGATACAAACTGATGTAGTGTGAACGAGCCCTAATAGTTTGAAATGTGAAAAGGTGTAAGTCTACCTGAAATCCTGCACAATGTCCTGTCGCCCCTGTTTCTGCTTCCTGGTTTTCTCAGTTAGTAACTGTCAGTTATGGTTTACAATTGTCATCACAGCCAATGACTGAATGTTAATCCCCTGTCTGCCTTTCTGAGCATGCCCAGGCTCAGTACAGGCTCAGTACAGGTTTCTAAATGGCTCAGTTTCCATGAGGCATCCAGAAGCATAGCAGGCATACAGTAATGAATTCATAGGACAAACTATGATATATCAACATATTATAAAGAGGCCATTCTTTCTAATAGATGTTCTTATGAGGGTGAGTTGACCCTTTAAACTCAAAATAATCTGTAAAACCACTAAAGGCTGAAGGGATTCCGCATTGTGTGGACTTACCTGACATGGGTGGTTCCTGCAATGCAGTCCGAGTCCCCGTGTCTGTGTTGTTAAACATTTCAAATAAACTAGGGCAGTAAAATCAGGATTTGGAACCTACCGGCCCATTTCCATAGCAGGATATATTTTAGGCCACTTCAAAAAGAAACCAAAAAGACAATCCCACCAACATGACCTATTTAACTGGAATAACTCTCCCCCTTTTGTGTTTTCCTGTTTCTTATATAACGAGAGCCCCTATAATAGAATAAAAACACAGAGCTTATTCAGAGCGGTGAGATCATTTTGGAGAAGAAGGTTTTGAAGCTATTTTGCGTTAAGAGCACATTACCCACTTTTAGCTAGAAAAAATAAAAGATTATTCCTGGCCGTCAGGTATTTAGTTTAGTGTAAATTATCCGGTTTTAGACGCTTTGCAAAATATGTTTATGGTGTGTTGTGGAAATAGCCCTAACCCCAGGAGACGTTGGATCCAATTGTATCTGTTCAATGGGGAGAGGACGTTTTTATTAATTTTTCTCTTATTTTCTTGCTTAAAGCTTTGTCGTTTCTGATAAGTGATTTCCAAACACTCTCACCTTCCTGCACCTGATATACGTCCCGAGAGAGTTTTCTACATTTCACTATATCAGGGAGATTCAATAAAAGTTCTTATCGTTAAAAATGGTGCTAATTTTGCCCCAACCAATCAGAAATGATGTAGCATTTGAAAGCTAACATCTGATTGGTGGGGCAAAATTAGCACCATTTTTAAACTTTATTGAATAACCCTGCATGTTTCCTAAAGATTGAGATGAACCCTCCCCTAATTACACATGCGTAACAGATCCTCCAATTAAAATGTTTTGTGCGAAGGAATCTATCTAGATGAAGCTTCTGCCTTGAATTCCATTTTTAGTAACTGCCAATGTCTCTTTCTATTTCTTATTAAAAGCTTCATCAGATGATTTTCCTATCGTTTCTTAAGCTCTCCCACAATTCCAGGTTTCCATTGGTACATCCCATTGATTGCTATGGACCAGATATTGATTCTATCAGTATGTCTGTGAAGGATTGCAGTCACCCAGCCTATGACATCATCACTATGACACTATCGGGTATATTATCAATGGCCATTATTACCGCCAGCACAGTTACCGCCGCTTTATAAATAAGAATGAGCGGTAACTGATGATGTTGGCGAACATTAACTTTCCCGCCATTTATAATATGCCCAACTCAAACGCAAGCTAAGCAGCTTGGGGTTATCAGTTCTAGGGAGGGAGGATTCAGGTGAAATGAGAAGACTAAGGGGCTTATTTATAAACGTCCGTTAACTTTTCACGGCTGAGTTTCCCGCCGTTTTCACACAAATCGCTATTAACGCCAATTTATTAAAGGACGAAACCCGGTCACAAAAAGTTAACAAGGCGTTAACGTACATCAGTTACCGTTAACTTCTATTTATAAGCGGTGGTGACTGATGCACAGCTTGAAGGTGGCAAAAAACGTCGAGACTCCGGGGGTCGTGGCGGGGGGTTGTATGCCCAACCCACAGCGAGTGGTAGCACCCACCACTGGAGAACGGCCACCTCAGCGCGGGTGGTTGCATTCACCAGAGGGGCACGGCGGGGGCATATGCCCGTCCAGCTAGGGCATAAGAGCCTTTTGGGGCTTAAGGGTCCCGCAGCTCGAAACTAGGACCCTTCCTCCCTGGCCCTATCAGGGCCCTTGCGGCACTTACAAGTGCCCTTGTGGCCCTGAGAAGGGCCTTTGGTGCTTAAGGGTCCCGCAGCTCAAACGGGCACCCCCCGCCCTGGCTCTCTCAGGGCCTTTGCAGCACTTACAGGTGCCATTGCGGCCCTGAGAAGGGCCTTTGGGGCTTAAGGGGTCCCACAGCCCGTACCGGGACCCTCCCCGGCCCTTGTAAGGGCCCTTGCGGTGCTAATAAGGCCTTTGTTGGAGTCCCGCAGCTCGAACTGGGACCCCCGTTGGCTCTTAAAAGAGCCTTTGGGCGGCGTCTTTCTGAAATATGATTGGGTACTGTAAACCATGTGATACCAAGCATTGAAAAATGTACCAATCAGAATCAGATTAGGACTTTCTGCAAACTACATAAAGAGGTGCAATCCTCCGGGGAGCTCAGATGCCATCCCAGTAGATGGTGGAAGACAGAAGAAAGAAGAGGCTGACAACATCGGCTCCGCTTAGCCGGCGGTGCCAGGCATCGGCATTGGCGACTTCAGTGGTGCGGGTGTGGCCAGCTGTGAAGAAAGAAGACGTCGGATCAAGACGCCAGTGCCGGGTACCTCTCGGGGTTTGGTGGCCTCAGCGGAGCTGATGTCGCTGGATGGAAGAAAGAAGACGCCGCCCAAGGGCTCTTTTAAGACCACAGGGTTCCTGATTCGAGCTGCGGGACCCCCAACAAGGGCACTTATCAGTGCCGCAAGGGCCTCGAGCTGTGGGACCCCTAACCCAAAGGGCACTTGTTTCACACGGATGAAGGGAACGGACCCCCTGAAAGGATGTATTACTAATGATTGGTGCTGAAACTGTTTCTTTCTTGATACCCCAATGGGGCATTTATAAAATCTGTACCAAACCAAAGAAAATAACAATCTCCCCTGTTCTGTGTTTCAAAACAATCTGATTCCGTCGTCTTATCCGCAAAACGATATCCGCTCGCCGTAATAAACGAGCGCACCCAGGAAATTGCCTTGATAGGAAATAGCGATTCGTACGAAATGAATTCAGGGGAATTTCACTAAAGTTCAATTGTAGGATTACCAAAGCCGGTGTTTTGTGTAACGATTCTATAATATTTCTGCTGTGCTGGTGCCACAATCCAGGTCCATCTCTTATAATAAATCTGTAAACCTTGGGAGGAATAAACTACAGTGTATATATATATCTGTCACTGTCTCAAATAAACACCAGCCTCTACCCTTGTCAAGATGATAGAAATGTTAATTGCTCGCCTGGCTTTAAATTGGAATTTGAATTGCAAAATGCTAAAGGTTTATGAGATCCGAATCACGAGGAGCTTAAATAACATTCCTGTGATAAAATATTAATAAATCAATTAAAACATAAGCCGCGTATATATTACTTTTTTTTTTTTTTTTCGTCTGATCCGTCAACATCAATGATTCATTAAGGGTATACAGCAACAGTTATTGTAGTGTATACCTTGTATTTTCTTTTACGTGTCTGGAGGTCTCGGACCCCCTGATATCCCTAAGTACGTGTTTGCAGTCTATATAGATGTATGGATTTTGTTTTCCAGGTACATTATTTATAGCGTCGGTGAAGATGAATTTGCTGTAAATAACCTGCCTTGTAAATTCTGAAGCTTTTCTAAAATCTCTCCCTTATGGCAGAGCAGTGACCGTCCATCTGTAATTCACTGCAATGTATATTGATTGCTTCAAAACAAAGACAGCATTGAGACGTCAGCCCTCGCATGACTGAGAGTAGGAACGAGATAAACAGTCTTATACATTGCGATCGATCGGCTGCATTACTATTATCCATCTGCCTTTCATTTTATCTAATTTCACATGGTTGTTAATGTGTCGTTAGAAAGCAGCGTAGTGCATGGGCTATAACGCTGTTATCCTCCATCTTTAACCTTTGCACTATAGGCTTCACCTACTTTATATCCCGGCCTGGGATAAAGTGACACTTTGAACGTATGTTTATCTAAGCTATATCTCTTGTAGAACAGATACACAGTGAGCAGTCGAATTCATTCATTCCTACTCTGGGTATGTTTGCTTGGGGTGAGTGATTTCACTGGGGGCTTAAAAGAATCAGGTAGTGGTCCTTACATAAAGGGCAAGTCCAGCCCTAAAATGAAAACTTACATACGTAAATCACCCCCCAAACCCTAAACGGTAATAGTTTGAAATGTGAAAGGTGTAAGTCTAACCTGAAATCCTGCACAATGTCCTGTTTCTGCTTCCTGGTTCTTCCAGTTAGTAACTGTCAGTTATGGATTTGACAGATGACATCACGCCATGACTTAATTTTAATCCCCTGTCTGCCTCTTCGAGCATGCCCAGGCTCAGTACAGGCTCAGTACAGGTTTCTAAATGGCTCAGTTTCCATGAGGCATCCAGAAGCATAGCAGGCATACAGTAATGAATTCATAGGACAAACTATGATATATCAACATATTTAAAGAGGTCATTCTTTCTAAAAGATGTTCTTATGAGGGTGGAGTTGCCCTTTAAAGCCCACCCACAATCCACCTTGCCATACCCATAATCCACCCTGCAATCCACAAAAAATACACAATTAACACTTTTGGAATTTTCTTCCACTGATGATTTTGGTGGAGGATACGAGTGGGTTCAGATATAAAGGGAACTCCCTTGCTCCTATCTCCCATAATACTTCTAAGCTTGGTCACTACTTACTATCTGGGATCCTTCTGACGACTACCTCTAAGTGTTTAAGTGTTGACATTGACAGCCAGATTTCGCCCACGAAGGGCAGAGGTTAGAACCTGATTCTGCTTCATGACAGATACACAGACCATTCCCTGTTTCCTTACAAGGTATCGCTGAAACCTAATAAAGAGTTTTTCTCAATATTAGTGAATAATATTTCCAGGTATCAATACAATTTACAACACCGGGAAAGAGCCACATAGGGAGAGATGGGAGAGCTGTGGACTCACCTTGCAGGAGGTTTGTAACCATTGTATTGCCCAGAGAGATTGAAGAATAAAAGGTCTTTTCATGTGGGATACATTGGGGTGAATATTTTCTTCTTTTTATACCAACAACAGCACAAAATCACAGATCTGGCTTATCCAACATGGCCACCAACAATGGCCTAGAGAGAATCGGCAGAGACACTAATGTGTTCCTTGTTTTCCGCCTTTCTATAAATGATCAGATTATACATAGAGCAAAGAACAAGCCGTAATAACATTGCTTTGAGTTGAATCTGTGTTAACATTCACACAACCCTCTTTAAGGTAATAAACATGGTTTCTACACACTTTACATTAAGCTTTATCTCTTCTGTCTGGAATGTCCAAATTGAAGAACATGTCCAGTAACTAGCGCCCGTCCTGTATATATTATATATATATTATATTGTGTTGTGTTTGTTGAAGTTATCACTGATGGTAAATTTTCAGGTGAATTCTCAGTTTGGCTACTGTAACTAGGGATGGCCGGTTCGCGGATCCGAACCCGGATCCGCCGCGGATTTATCCCGTTTGGAACGGTGGATTTTTTCCGGATTTTCCGCCTTCCGAAACCGCGGATTTCTCGTATTTTCGAGGATTTTTTCCATTTTAATGGGTCCGCTCGCGGATTTTCGAATTTTTTTCGAGCGGACCGGATTTTGCGAAGTTCGGACATCTCAACTGTAACCCTCCCTATTACCATTGGTCAGTGTTGCAAGAGAGATCGGTGAGTCCCATTTAATGGTCTCTTTCCATTGCCTATCAAAGGCATCAAGGGGCCATTGCTGGAAGCAGAGTTGGGTTTTTATGAGGACTCCAAGCTGTAAATTATTTAACATTCCAAACTCATTTGAAATTGTACAATTTCTATTAAACGTCTTTCCTTTGGCTTCTCCCTCTCTTCTTTTGTATTTCAAACATGCTCCGTTGGATAGTAAAGATTCCTGTTAATTAGAGGAACTCGTTATCCGAAGCGATGTCAGCTCCTTTGGTGGTAGCCCATAACAATATACTTATTTGGCCTAACGGAGCCCATATGCCCTAATTGCGCTGGGAACACGTAGGCACAATAATCTTGCTGCTCTTACCAGCCGTTGGCATGAAAGATTTTCCAACATTGTCGGTTTAAAATCATCGACATTAACATTTCTATTTTTTTTTTTTTTTTTTAAATTGAACAGCGACTTGGGCGTCTTTCATCTCCTGACTTGTTTGTGTTCTTATTTGGCCAGAGATGGATGTACCGTAGGAATATATCCATGTGATGGGGCTGTTTAGGTTCTCACAGACTATGGTAAACATGATTTGGCTTGCAGGCTTCTAACATCAGGCTAAGACAGAGATTGCTCTATTGCAATGCAAGGACTCCAGCAGTACCAACTGTTAAATATAAGCAAGCCCTGTGTGTTGGCAGTCTTACCTCCTGCCAACTCTCATGAAGCCATTTTTTTTTCTTGGGCTTTACCTACAGCCCCTAGGCTCGTATTGTAAAACCCTGCACAGTGTACGGGGTGCGTGAAGTAGAATCGGTAACGTATTGGCCTTAGTCTAATCTGCTTAGTTTATCGTTCTCCTAGGACCTTTCGTGGGGCACTGCGCTCACTCTGGATAACGTTACGGACCGGGCTAATAGTTTTTCCTGTTCATTTCCCCACTGCATCCTGGCAGGCAGTTCCCAAACATCTCGTCTTTTACCTTTCATTTTTTCATTAAAAAAAAAACAAACATCCCCTCGCCTCGTAATCTATTCAAAACCGTGCGCCATCTGAATACAGCATCAAGATATTGTAATGTATGTGCTATGGGCATTGCTAAGAGTACAGGCACAAGGGAGGGACCGTTATAGAAAGGCCAAAGCGTCAGTCTTATTACAGTCTATGATATGAAAAGATCCAGGATGCAATCCAAGTTTCACATACCCTGATAGATCGCTTTAACCACCCATCCAGACGGATATTCTAGTTATTATTATTACTTTCCTATACATCATCTATATCGTCTTGAATTGGAGATGATGTAATAACCCCGTTTGGTGGTTAATGCAGTTAGCAAGTTCAATCCGCACAGGGTAAGGATCCGAGATTTTAATTTATCCGTAATCACAATTATTGACATTTCGTATGTTACAAATTTACATTCTGCTTATTTCGTTGTGGGGTTTCCGTGATGTCACAGTGATGTCAAACTGTCCACCAATAGAGCGGATTCTTTATTTATTAGAATTTAAAAAAAATGTGAACCTTTAAATTTCACATATATTATTTTGCTCTTATTGTCTCTTATTTATATTTTGTCTCTTCTCAGATTAATGTGTTAAAACCAGAACATCTCTGAGCACGTTATTTCTGAGCACAGTTTAAATAAACATATAGACCTTGTTTATTATATTTTAAATGTTCATTTTTTTCTCGCATCTCTGCAAAATGTGTGTTTATTCCTTAATAAACCCTTTTCTTTAAAATATTACAGGCCCTGTGCCATGAACTAGTTGGTTTGTTGCATAGGAAATGTTTATGTTTATAAAACAGGACTGAAGTGTGAATGTTGTAAAATATGTCCCAGTCTGGTGATTAGGGATGGCCGGTTTGCGGATCCGAACCCGGATCCGCCGCGGATTTATCCGTTCGCGAACGATGGATTTTTCCGGATTTTCCGCCTTCCGAACTTCCGATTCGGATTTTTCGTATTTTCGAAAATTTTCGAAATTACGAGGATTACTTGTATTTTCGAAAATACATGAAAACTCGTAATTTGAAAATTTTCGAAAATACGAAAAATCTCGTTATTTCAAGGGTATTTTAATATTAACGGGTCCGCTCGCGGATTTTCGAATTTTTTCGAAAATTCGCGGATCCTCGAGCGGACCGGATTTTGCGAAGTTCGGACATCTCTGCTTGTGATATAAATACAATGAGTGGGTGATTAGCAGGTACAAGGTCTATTCAGGCGATCTGGGATACGTTATGAGGAATCTTTTCATAGGATCACAGGCTGATTTGCAGTCGGGATGTGATTATGATCTGCAGTGGGCTGTGTGGATATTTGGAGATTATAGATTCTATAGTGTGAGCCCGTTTAAAGTTCCATCCCAAGAAGATCTCAGGGGGCTAGAGATTTACAGGGACGATGGTTTATAGGCTGGTTTCTACCTCTACCAGAAAGTATTTAATTTATTTAACAAGGGTAACCGCATTGTAAATTACTACACAGGCCCCAGAAGGGATCCCGTGCTGTATAATTTATAGCTGTGGTCAGTGGTCCTGCGTTCCTTACTGGTTTGGTGGTTTTTTGTTTATTAGTGGCTCAAAGGGCAGAGGATTTTCATCTGTATCTCAGGAGGATTTCAGCTTGGTAACTGTAAATATTGATTCCAGTATGTGTGTATCCTGTATATATGTGTATCTATTGTATCCTGTATATATGTGTGTATCCTGTATTATGTGTGTATCCTGTAATATGTGTGTATCCTGTATATATGTGTGTATCCTGTATATATGCGTGTATCCTGTATATATGCGTGTATCCTGTATATGGATTCCTGATATATGTTGTATCCTGATATTGTATCCTTATATATGTGTGTATCCTGTATATATGTGTTACCTGTATATATGTGTGTTCCTGTATATATGGTGTGTATCCTTATATATGTGTGTATCCTGTATATATGCGTGTATCCTGTATATATTGCGTGTATCCTGTATATATGTGTATCCTGTATATATGTGTGTATCCTGTATATATGTGTGTATCCTGTATAATGCGTGTATCCTGTAATATGGTGTATCTTATATAGCGTGTATCCTTATATATGCGTGTACTGTATATATGTATGTCTGTATATATATGTGTATCCTGTATATATGTGTTTATCCTGTATATATGTGTGTATGTAATATGTGTGTATCCTGTTATATCTGTGTGTATCCTGTATATATGTTTGTATCCTGTATATATTATATATGCGTGTTATCCTTATATATGGTGTATCCTGAATATATTGTGTTATCCTGTATATATATTGGTGTATCCTGTTATATATGTGTGTATCCTGTATATACGGCTGTATCCTTCTTTATATATATGTGTGTATCCTGTATATACGCGTGTATCCTGTATATATATGTGTGTATCCTGTATATATGTGTGTATCCTGTATATATGCGTGTATCCTGTATATATGTGTGTATCCTGTATATGTATGTATCGTTATACGTGATGTATAATGTGTGTATCCTGTATATGTATTTATCCTGTATATATGTGGTGTATCCTGTATATATGTATGTATCTTGTATATTATTGTGTGTATCCTGTATATATGTATGTATCCTGTATATATGTGTGTATCCTGTATATATACATGTATCCTGTATATATGTGTGTATCCTGTATAATGCTGGTGTATCCTGTATATGAAGCGTGTATCCGTAGTATTATGGTATGTATCCTGTATAAAGTGGTATCGTATATATGTGTGTACCTGTATATATGTTGTATCCTGTATTATATGTGTATCCTGTATATATGTGTATACCTGTTATATGTGTGTATCCTGTATAATGCATGTATCCTGTATATATGGTGTATCCTCTATATATTTATTTTATATATATATAATATATATATATATATATATATATAGTGTGTGTGTGTTGTGTTGTGTTGTGTGTGTTGTGTGTGTGTGTGTGTGTATATCCTGTGTATATATACACATGTGTATCCTGTATATTGTATGTATCCTGTATATATGTGTGTATCCGGTATATATGTGTGTGTATCCTGCCTGTATATATGTATGTATCCTGTATATATGTGTGTATCCTGTATATATGCATGTAACCTGTATATATGCGTGTACCCTGTATATATGTATGAATCCTGTATATATGTATGTACCCTATGTATGTTTCATGTATGTTGGTGTATCATGCCTGTATATATGTATGTATCCTGTATGTATGTGTGTGGTCATGTATATATGTATTTATCTTGTATATATGTGTATCCTGTTTTATGTGTGTATCCTGCCTGTATATATGTATGTATCCTGTATATATATGTGTATATCCTGTATTGTGTATCCTGTATATATGTGTGTATCCTGCCTGTATATATGTGTGTATCCTGTATATATATTGTATTGTATCCTGTATATATGTGTAGTATTCTATGTGTGTATCCCGTTTGTATGTATGTATCATGTATATATGTATGTATCCTGTATATATGTATGTATTCTATGTATGTATCCTGTATATATGTAATGATGCTGATATATGTGTGTATCCTGATATACAGGATACACACATATATACAGGATACATACATATATACAGGCAGGATACACACACATATATACCGGATACACACATATATACAGGATACATACATATATACAGGATACACCATCCCACCGGGCTCAAATTTTGCGCCCAGCAGGAACTTTCAACCATAAGGAATGGAGACTTATTACATCTACAGGCAACATTCTATCTAGAACCCATAGAAGCATTTGAAGGTAAAAACTGGGGTTTCTATATGAAGAAAATAATCCTCATGGGGCTCTTCTCGGATTCAGTAAGAGAACATCCAACAATGGACTATAGCAAGCAAGTGTACAGTAGAGATGAAATATACAGATATCCCTCCGGTCTCGATCAGCTGCAGGTGAGGTTATATTTAGAGTTAATAAAATAGACCATTTTATAATCTCCAAATGCACAAGTCTAGAACAATTCATTAAGGATCTGTGAAATCGAGAGCTAAAGAATGATAGATTAGGAAATTGTTGCAGAAATAGTACCTTAGTAGTGTGGATAGGAACAAGCTTCTAAAACTATAATTCCCATGAGGTTAACTTGAGGTAAATTGGCCTATTATTCGTATTATCATAGGGGGCTTTCCTGCAAAGCATTAAGTTTTTTATCATGCCGCTCACTGGCCGTGGTTGCTCCCCCAACCCATCATTGAGTACGCATCGCCTCTGATTGCTCGCTGAGGACACGTGGTCTAGTGTGTCCCAATGATTCTGGAACATTGATCATCCATGATCTGGCAATATATTTAAGCCAAGAGGATTTGAAAGTTCTGTTTGGTGAAAACTCTGGAACGGACAACGAGGTGCAGCCAAGTGTCAGGGTGGTTGAGCAATAGGGTTGCCACGATCTCTACCCCAACAACCTTCAAGTGCCATGCCTGTGGCCTTGAGCAAGGAAGAATTAAAGGTTCATGCAATCCTTCCACAATCCTCAGCCATGCAACATAACCAATTTCCCAGATGGTCCGTACCTTCATACGAAAGACCCATCCCCAGAGACAGAAACAGAGAGATGGCCTGGGCTTCTCTCTACCAATGGGTCCCCGGCTCGTAGAATCTCGTCACTCCGTGTTAACTCCTATTTTCGGGGGGGGGCACCTGTGTGATACTAAAGGGACATTTGTGGGACACCTTACACTTGATCCAAAAGCTCTTCCCAACCAACGTTCCACCTTTCAGTCTGTCTCATTTTGTACATTGTGTCGATCCAACACAAGCTATGATATGAATTCTGACAATCTGGATTTCCGGCTTGACAAAGCGCCCATTGTGGACCATTGTGCTTCTACGTGAAATGGTTTCTGACCTCCCCGTCTTCTCCTGTTGTTACAAGGCTACTGGATCATTTACTGCAATGGACATCACTATCAAGGACAATTGAAGGGGACAGTTTATTGTCTCATCAGATGTTTTGGTCCGGCCCTTTACAAGGTAAAATAGAATAAGTAATGTTTAAAGGTATGAAAAAACAACAAGATTGATCAGTATAGACAACATGAAGAAGGATGTAAACCCCAGTAAATCGCAAGCAGAACGGGCCTGGTCACTAGAAGCATAGATTGACATCTGACAATTAGACAGTAATATGACTTCCACACGTGGTAACGGAAGGCAAAGATTCTGGGTAAAGGGCTGTCACACACCTCAGTCAAAATGGACTAATTATAGGCAATATGGGAAACATTGGTATTCACTACAGGAAAATAAAAACAAAGCTTTGAAACGGTTGTAATAGATAAAAGATAAAATGACAGTTATACCTCCTATATATGGCCTGAATAGGAGCTACAATATGTAATGTGCAATTAAAAACATTGTGTTGTGTTGTGTTCATTTACCTGAGCAGTGAAGATAAAAGATCCAAAGACAAAGAGCAGCGACTCTGCCCCATTGAGTTTATCATCCTGACCCCTTAGAAGGGCGGTTTGTGCCAAATCTGGGCCTCATCCCCACAACCTATAACACCATGGTACTTCGTTTGGGCTCCAATCCCCAACTAACCTATGAAATAAACACCATGGTACATCCTGGTCCTCCCAATCCCAAAGTACATAAACACTATGCTAAATTCCTGGGCCCCTCCAACCCACTATACATATAACACCATGGACATTCCTGGTCCTCCAATCCCAACGTACCTATAACACTATGCGTTGCTTTTTACATTCCTGGCCTTCCAATACCATCTATAACCTTAACACATGCTACATTCTGGGCCTCCAATTCCACCTAACCTATAAAACCAGGTTACATTCGGTCAGTCCAATCCCACCGTTACTATAAACGAATGTACATTCCTGGTCCTACAATCCCACCGACCGTATAAAACACCATGGTTACATTCCTGGTCCTCCAATCCACCGTTACTATAACCACCATGTTACATTCCTGGTTCCCTCCAATCCCCACCGCATAACTACTCCTGGGCCCTAATCCCTATCAAACTCATCTGGGGCCCCATTCACTATTATACACTGTATCGTCCTCCATCCCGACTATACCCAGTATCCTGGCCCATCCATCCCTACTAGACACCATGGTTACATTCCGGTCCTACACCATCCCACAGTACCTATAACACCATGGTAATTCCTGGTGCCTCCCAATCCACCGTAACTATAACACCATGTTACATTCCTGGGCCTCCAATCCCACCATACCTATAACACCATGGTACATTCCTGGTGCCTACAATCCCACCTATACCTATAACACCATGTACATTCCTGTCCTCAATCCCACAGTAATCTATAAACCATGGTACATTCTGGTCCTCCAATCCCACCGTTACCATAACACCATGTACACATTCCTGGTGCCTCCAATCCCACCGATACCTATAAAACCCCAAACCATGGTAACATTCCTGGTGCCTCAATCCACGTTACGCTATAACAACCATGGATAAATTCCTGGTCTCCAATCCCGTCCTACCTATAACACCATTGTACATTCCTGGGCCTACCAATCCCACCGTACCTTTAACATCATGGATCAACATTCCTGGCCTCCAATCCCACCGATAACCTATAACAACCATGGTACACTCCTGTGCCTTCCAATCCCACCGTATCCTATAAACGCATAGTACATTCCTGGTCCTTACAATCCCACCGTACTATAAACACCATGGTTACATTCCTGGCCTCCAATCCCCCGATACCCTATAACACATGGTACAGTCCTTGGTGCTTCCATCCCACCTACCGATAACACCATGGTTACATTCCGGCCTCCAATCCCACCGTACTATAACACAGGTACACTTCCGGGCCTCCAAATCCGCACCGTACTATCCGACCATGTACATTCCTGGGCCCTCAATAATCCCACGTCATACCTATAACACCATGGTACTTCCTGGTGCACTCCAATCCCACATACTATAACACCAATGGTACCATTCCTGGGGCCTCCACTCCTCCCACGATACTTAACCCATGGTAACATTCCTGGCCTCAATCCACCATACCTATACACCATGGTACATTCCTGGCCCTCCAAACCCAACTATCCTATAACACCCATGGTACATCCTGGGCCTCCAATCCCACCATACTATAACACCATGGTACAATTCTGTGCCTCCAATCCCATTTACTACGTCGTAGACAGACCATGGTACATTCACTGTGTCCTCCAATCCCACATATACTAAACACCAGGTTACAGTTTCCGGTCCTCCCACCCACTATACCTATCAACACCAGGTAATTCCTGCCTCCAAGTCCCCACCGTACCTATAAAACCATGGTACAATATTCCGGGTCCTCCAATCCACTACCTATACACACCATGGTACATATCTGGTGCCTCCAATCCCCCATAACTATAACAACATGGTACATTCCGGCCTCCAATCCACACCGTACCTATAACACATGGTACATTCCTGGGCCTCCAATCCCACTCATACTATCAAAACCATGGTAATTCCTGGGGCCTCCAATCGTACCACACTGTCACTGGCTCATCACACACTAACAACCATGGTACATTCCTGGTCCATCCATCACTATACACCAGACATGCCCCTCCCCCCCCCCGTACCTATAACACCATGGTCATTCCTGGGGCCTCCAATCCCCATTACCTATAACACCATGGTACACTTCCGGGCCTCCAATCCCCCTATACCGTAACACCAATGGTACATTCCTGGGCCTCAATCCCCACTAACCTATAACACAATGGTCATTCCTGGCCTCCAAATCCCACCAACCTTAAACACCATAGTCATCTGTCCAATATAACCTTAGGTAATCTGGTCCTCCAATCCCACCTACTATACACCATGGTACATTCCTGGGCCTCCAATCCCACTATACATATAACACACCATGGTACATTCCTGGGCTCTCAATCCCACCTACAGCTATAACACTCATGGTACATTCCTGGTCCTCCATCCCCCTATACCTATAACACCATGTAACATTCCTGGGCCTCCAATCACTATTAGCTTATAAACACTCATGGTACATCTGGTCCTCAATCTCCACATACCTATACACACCATTGTACATTCCTGGGTTCCTCCAATCCCCACTGTATACACTATAACCCATGCATGTTCCTGGTCCTCCAATCCGCACATACTACATAACACTCTGACATTCCTGGGTCCTCCAATCCCACATATACCTATAACCCATGGCTACTTCCTGGTCCTCCAATTCCCCATCATAGTATAACACATGGTACATCCTTGGGCCTCCCAATTCCATATACCCTATAACACCATTGGTACATTCCTGGGCTCCATTCCCACCATACATCATCAGACACTAATCCCTAACAAACACCATGGTACCATCCTGGGCCTCCAATCCCACCATAACTATAACACCATGGTACATCCTGGGCCTCCAATCCCCTTACCTATAACACCATTGTACCATTCCTGGGCCTCAATCCCACCAGAGCTTAACACCATGGACATCGCGGCCTCAATCCCACCATACCTATTAACAAACCATGGTACATTCCGGGGCTCCAACACATAATACTATAACACCATAGGTACATTCATCGGGCCTCCCAACCCACCGTACCTATAACACCATGGTACATCCGGGGCCTCCAATCCCACCATACCCCCCACTAAAACACATGGCTACATTCCTGGGCACTCCCCATATACCCTGGACACCTGCTCATCCACATACCTATAACACCATGGTCATCTGGGCTCCAATCCCTACCGTACCTTTCAACACATGGTACAATTCCCTGGCCTCAATCCCACCTACCATATAAACACCATGGTACATTCCGGGGCCTCAATCCCCATACCTATAACAGGCAGCATCTGGGTACAATCCGTACCTTACAGGACCGGCCTCATCCCATACACATCGCTACATCCTCAATTAAACTATAACACCATGGTACATTCCTGGGCCTCATCCCACCGCCAAAAACACCAGTATTCCGGCCATACCGTACCTATAACACCATGGTACACTTCCTGGGCCTCCAATCACCATACCTATACGCAGTACATTACCTTACCCCAATCCCCTCATACTATAACACCAATGGGTACATTCTGTGCCTTCCATCCCACTAACGTCCTATACACATGACATCGGGCCATCCCCTACTATACACTAGGTACCCTGGTCCCTCCAATCCCCTATACCTATAAACATGACTCCTGGTCCAACCATAATACCATCCCATGGTGATTCCTGCCACCATCATACTATACTCTAGAACACCATGGTACATTCCTGGTCCTCCAATCCCCACTATACATATAACCACGACATTTCATGATGCCTGGTCCTCCAAACACCCACTATACCTAAAAACACCATGGTAAAATTCCTGGGCCTTCCAATCCCACCGTACCTCATAACACATGGTAACATTCCTGGTGCCTCCAAAATCCCACCGTACTTGCTATAACAAAACCTGGTACTTCTGGGCCTTCTCCACGCCCACCATACCATACACCACATGCGTACATTCCTGGGCCTCCATCCCACCGTACCTCATAACCAGGTACCATTCCTGGGCCTCCAATCCCTCAACCTTAAACACCATCGGACCATTCCTGGGCCTCCAATCCACCCGTACCTATAACCCATGGTACATCTGGGCTCTCAATCCCACCACACCTAAAACACACAGGTAAAATTCCTGGGCCTCCAATCCATCATAACCTATAACACCATGGTAATTCCTGGGCCTCCAATCCACCGTACCTATAACACCATGGTACATTCCGTGGGCCTCACAATCCCACCGTAACCTATAACCACCATGGTACTTCCTGGGCCTCAATCCCACTATACTATACACCATGGTAACATTCCTGTGGCCACAATCCCACTATACCTATAACACCATTGGTCATTCCTGCTGGTCCTCCAATCCCACTATACCTATAACACCAAGTACATTCCTGGTCTCACCATCCCCCACCATAGCTAAACACCATGGTAACATTCCTGGCCGCCATCCAGACTTACCTATAACACCATGGTACATCCTGGCTTCCAATCGCAACCATAAGCTATATAAATCATGGTACATTCCTGGTTCCTCCAATCCCACTATACCTATAAACATAGTACATCTGGGTCCTCCATTGCACCCATAGCTATAACACTCATGGTACATTCCTGAGTCTCCAATCCCACTATACCATAAACCATGGTACATTCCTGGTCCTCCATCCACTATCCCTATAACAACCAAGTACAATCCTGGTCCTCCAATCGCACTCATTAGCTATAACATCATGGTACATTCGTGTCCCCAATCCCATATACCTATATACACCATGGTACTTCCTGGGCCTCCAATCCCACCATAGCTTAACACCATTGGTACATTCTTGGGCCTCCAATCCCACTATACCTATAACACCATGGTCATTCCTGGCCTCTCCAATCCCACCAGGCATAACATCATGGTACATTCATGGTCCTCCAATCCCATATATACCTATAACACCATGGTACTATTCGGGTCCTCCAATCCACCATAGCCTATAACATCATGGTACATTCCTGGGCCTCCATCCCACTATACCTTAACACCATGGTACATTCCCTGGGCCTCCAATCCCACCATAGACTATAAACATCATGGGTACAATTCCTGGTCCTCCAATCCACATCCTATAACACACCATGGGTACATTCCCTGGTCACTCCATCCCTACAATACCTATAACACCAGGTATTCCTGGTCCTTCCAATCCCACTATACCTTAACACCATTTGGTACATCATTCCTGGGCCTCCAATCCCACTCATACTACAAACCATGGTACATTCCCTGGGCCTCCAATCCCACATACCTATAACACCATTGTACATTCCTTGGTCCTCCCATCCCATCCAACCTATAACCACCATTACATTCCGGGTCCTCCAATCCCCCACATACCTTAAACACCATGGTAACATTCCTGGGCCTCCAATCCATCAGACCTATAAACCCATGGTATTCCTGGGTCCTCCAATCCCATAATCCTATAACAGCCATGTACATTCACTGGCCTCAATCCCAACCTGTACCTATAACACCTGGTACATTTGGGCTACGCTCCAATCCCACCGTACCTATAACGCATGGTACCATTCCTGGGCCTCTCCAATCCATCACTATAACTACTAACACCATGGTACATTCATGGGCTTCCAATCCCACCGTACTATAACACCATACACGGCAACCCCCGCATACACCATTATCCTGGGCCTCCAATCCCACCAGTACCTATAACAGCATGGTAACATGCCTGGCTCCCAATCCCTATAACTATTACACCATGGTAACATTCCTGGCTCGCCTCATCCTATCCACACACTCTCCACCCAGCATACCTATAACACCATGGTAGATTCCTTGCCCTCAATCCCACCTAGACCTTATAACACCATGGTACGATTCGGTCCTCCAATCCCACTATACCTATAACCATGGTACATTCCTGGGCCTCCATTTCCCACCAATACTATAACACCATGGTTACATTCGGCCTCCAATCCCACCTATACCTAAACACCATGGGTACATCCTGTCCTCCAATCCCATATACCTATAACACCATGGTACGATGCCTGTGCCTCAATCCCATTACCACCACCATAGTCAATCTGCCTCAATACATCACATCACTGGTAAAATTCCTGGGCCTCCAATCCCACGATACTATAACCCATGGTACATTCCTGGGCCTCCAATAACCGCATTACCTATAACACCATGGTACATTCCTGGCTCCATCCCCCATATACCTATAACATCCATGTACATTCCTGGCCTCCAATCACCGATACCTATACACCCATGGTACATTCTGGGTCCTCCAATACCCATATACCACTATACCCATGGTACATTCCTGGGCCTCCAATCCCATCATACCTAAACACATGGTACGATTCCTGGGCCTCCAATCCCACCAACCTAAAACACTCATGTAATTCCTGGGTTCCTCAATCCCATCATACCTATACACCAGGTAGATCCTGGCCCATCCCACCTTATACACCATGTAACCTGGTCCTCCAATCCCCACGTACTCTATACACCACACCATGGTACATTCCTGGCCCAAATCCCACCGATACTATAAACACCATGGAACATTCCTGGGCTCTCCAATCCATCAACTCTATTAATTGGCCTCAATCCCAGCAACCATGCCACAGGTACATTCCTGGGCCTCAATCCCACGTTACCCATACACACCATTGTACATTCCTTGTCCCAATCCCACTAACTATTAATACCCATAGTACATTCCTGGTGCTCCATCCCACCCAAACCTATAAACACCATGGTACATATCTGGTCGCTCCAATCCCCTATACTTATACACCATGGTCATTCCTATGGCCTCAACCCCTCTACCTATAACACATGGTACATTCCTGGTGTCCTCCAATCCCCTACCTATCACCGGATTTGCCAATCATCTCTATCATGGACAAATTCGCGGTCTCTCCAATGATACACCGTATTCCCTGGGCCCTCATACAATCAACATACCATGGTAACATGTCCTGGTCCTCCCAATCCCACTATACCTATAACACCATGGTAACATTCCTGGTCCCATCCCACATTGCATCATACCTATACACCATAGTTACATTCCTGGTCCTCCAATCGCACTCATACCTATAACACCAGGTAGATTCCTGTGCCTACCATCCCATGTCCTAGTGCACTGAGATCTGCCCCCAACTCCATCACCTATAACACCAGGTGACATTCCTGGCCTCCAATCCCTCCACTATACTGGTAATATGGCCTCAATCCAGAAATTTAACACCATGGTACATTCCTGGTCCTTCCAATCCCACTGACTATACACCATGTAACATTCCTACTCAATCCCCACCAACCTGTACCATGTAATTCCTGGGCCTCCAATCCCACTCATACCTATAACATCATGGTACATTCTGGTCATCCAATCCCATCATAGCTATCAACAAAAACCATGGTACATTCCTGAGCTCCAATCCATCACCATAACCATGGCGATGGTTAACCACATTTATAACTATGGATTCCTGGGCCTCCACCCCCCTCATCCCCCCCAACATACCTATAACACCATGGTACATTCCTGGGCCTCCAATCCCACTATAGCTATATTTATATAAACTCATGGTACCATTCCTGGGTCCTCAATCCCCATCTCCTATAACCTGTATGTTAAACACCATGGCTTAACATGTACACTGGTCCTCCAATTCTAACCATAACCTTATAACACCCATGGTGACTTCCTGGGCCTCCAATCCACCTATAACCTAAACACCCAGGGTACATTCCTGGGCCGTCCAATCCCATTCATACCTATAACACCATGTGTACATTCCTGGTCCTCCAATCCCACTAATACCTATAACACATTGCATGGGTACATTCCTGGCTCCCAATCCCATCATACTTTATAACACCCATGGTACATTCCTGGTGCCTCAATCCCATCATACCTTATAACACCATGTGTAATTCCTGATCCTCCAATCCCCATACTATAACACCATGGTAATTCCTGGTCCCCAAATCCCATATACCTATAACACCATGGTACCATTCCTGGTTCCTCAATCCCCACGCCTATAACACCATGTACATTCCTGGTCCTCCAATCCCACTACCTTAACACATGGTACATTCCTGGACTCCTAAAATCCCACTATAACCATTTACACCATTGGTTACATCCTGGTCCTTCTTACTCATATACCATATCCCACCCAGTCATTCATGCCCCAATCCCACCATACCTATAACCACATTGGTACATTCCTGGGCCTCCAAATCCCACCTCGATACACGTGTACATTCCATGGTACTTTCAATCTTTTCCTGGCCCCAATCCCCCATACCTATAACACCATGGTACATTCCGGCCTACAAGCCCACATAACTATAACAACCATGGTAAACATCTCTGTCCTACCATCCATCAATACCTATAAACACCATGGTAGCATTCCTGGGCTCCATACAATCCCACCATACCTGTAACCCATGGTACATTCCTGGATCCTCACAATCCCAACTAATACCTATAACACCTGCATGGGCTCCGCCACTACTAATTACCATAATTCCTGGGCCTCCAATCCCCATACCTATAACACATGGTACATTGCCTTGGCCCAATCCCATCATACCTATAACACCATGTAGCATTCCTGGGCCTCCAATCCCACTTTACCTATAACACCTAGGTACATCCCTGGCCTTCCAATCCCATCATATAGAAAACACCCTGGTAATTTCCTGGGCCTCCAATCCCACATACTCTATAACCACCTGGAACACTTCCTGTGGCCTCCAATCCCTATACCTAAACACCATGGTACATTCCTGTCTCCAATCCCACTATGACCTATAACACGTGGTACATTCCTGGCCTCCAATCCCATTTCTATCCTATAACACCGGATTACATTCCTGGGCCTCCAATCCCATCATACCTATAACACCATGGATTCCGGCTCTCCAATCCCTCATACCTTAACACACCAGTGGTAGCATTCCTGGTCCTTTTCCAATGCCCACATACCTATAAACATGACACTGGACCTTCTCAATCATCATACTATACACCATGGTAGATGGGGCCTCCAATCCCACTGTACTTCATAACACCATGGTACATTCCAGGTCCTCCAATCCCACTATAACCTATCACATGTACTGACTCATGAGTTAATCACATCCTTACACCTGACTCTGGGCCTCCAATCCCACTCATACCTCATAAACACCAGGACATTCCTGGTCCTCACAATCCCATCATACTCTATAACACCATGGTACATTCCTGGTCCTCCAATCCCACGTTACTATAACACCATGTACATTCCTGGGCCTCTCATCCCACTTATACTATAACCCAGGTTACATTCCTGGGCCTCAATCACCAATAACCTAAACACCAATGGTTTACATTCCTGGGCCTCAATCCACTATACCTATAACACCATTGGTACATTCCTGGCCTCCAACTCCCAATATACCTATAACCAACCATAATCCGGGGTCGGGACCATATTCCTGTGCCTCCCAAATCCCACATACCTATACACCATGGTTGATTCCTGTGGCCTCCCAATACCCACCCGTACCTATAACACCATGGTACATTCCTGGCTCACTAACCTTCCACCCCATTAAAATTCGGGCTTCCCATCATACCTATAACACAATGGAAAAATTCCTGGGGCCTTCCATCCCCATCATACTATAACACCATGGTACTTCCTGGTGCCCTCTCAATCCCATCCTAGACCCTATCACACCCTGGTAAATTCCTGGGCCTCAATCCCATCATACCATAACACCATGGTAGCATTCCTGGTCCTCCATCCTCATCATACCTCTAAACACCATGTAGTCATTATCGGGCCTCAACATTCCCAGTACACTATAACACCATGGGTATTCCTGGCCCCCACCCATCAGTACCTATAACACCATGGTACATTCCTTGGCCCTCCATCCCATCATACGCTATAACACCATGGTAGATTCCTGGGCATACAATCCCATCATACTTATAAACATCCTGGTGACATTCCTGGTCCTCCAATCCCACTATTACCTATAACACCATCGTACATTCCTGGTCCCCAATCCCAACCATACCTATAACACCATGGTACATTCCGGGGCTCCAAATCCCATCATACCTATAACACCATGGACATCCTGGTCCTCCAATCCCATCATACCTATAACACCATGGTACAATTCCTGGGCTACAAGCCAGCGTAACTATAACACCATGGGTACATTCCTGGGCCTCTATCCACTATAGCTTTAAACACTATGGTACATTCCTGGGCCTCCAATCCCCACCAACCTATAACACCATGGTACATTCCTGGGCCTCCAATCCCCCTATAATTAAACACCATGGACATTCCTGGTCCCCAATCCCACTATACCTATAACACCATGGTACATTCTGGTCCTCCAATCCCACCATACCTATAACCAATGTACATTCCTGGGTCCTCAAATCCCACTATACTATAAACACCATGGTACATTCCTGGGCCTCCAATCCCAACTAAACCTATAACACCATGGTACCATCCTGGGCCTCCAATCCCATCATACCTATAACACCATGGGTACATTTTCCTTGTCCCCAATCCCACTATACCTATAAAACACAATGGTACATTCCTGGGCCTCCAACCCTCATACTTATAACACCATGGTACATTCCCGGGCTTCCAATACCATCATACCTATAACACCATGGTAGATTCCTGTCCTACAATCCCACCATACCTATAACACCATGTAGATTCCTGGGCCTCCAATTCCCACTATACCTATAACACCATGGTACATTTCCTGGGCTCACAATCCCATCATACCTATAACACCTGGTACATTCCTGGGTCTCCCATCCCACTTACTATAACACCATGACATTCCGGTCCTACAATCCCATATACCTATAACCATGGTACATTCTGGTCCTCTAATACCCCACTATACCTAATAACACCATGTACATCTGGGCTCCAATCCCACCATACCTTATAACACCATGGTACATTCCTGGGCATCCAATCCCACTTACCTATAAACATGGTACATCCGGGCCTCCAAGCCCCACTATACCTAGAAACACCAGTGGTACATTGCCGGGCCTACAATCCCACCATACCTATAACACCATGGTACAGGCCTGGGTCCTACCATCCCACAATACCGATAACACCATGGTTTACATTCCTGGTCCTACAATCCCACCATACCATAACACCAGGCGTACATCCTGGTCCTACCAATCCCACCCTACCTTATAACACCATGTACATTCCTGGGCCTCCAACCCACTATACCTATAACACCATGGTACATTACTGGGCCTCCAATCCACCACACCTATAACACCATGGTACATTTTCCTGGTCCTCCAATCACACTTTACCTATAACACCATGGTACATTCCTGGGCCTCCAATCCCACTATACAATAACACCAGTGGTACCTTCCTGGGCCTCCAATCCCACTACTAACCTATAAACACCATGGTACATTCTGGCCTCCAAATCCATCATACCTAAAAACCATGGTACTACATCCTGGTCCTCCAACCCCTTAACCTATAAACACCATGTTACATTCACTGGTCCTCAATCCCACTATACTAAAACACCATGGTACATTCCTGGGCTCCAATCCATCATACCTCATTATAAAAACAATGAGTACATTCCTGGTCCTCCCAATCCACACCATACCTATAACACCATGGTACATTCCTGTAGTCATCCAATCCCACCATACCTATAACACCCTGGACATTCCTGGCCGCCAATCCCACTGTACCCTATAACACCATGGTACATTCCTGGGCCTCCAATCCCACTATACCTAAACACCATGGTAAATTCCTGGGGCCTCCAATCCCATCATACCTATTACACATGGTACATTCCTGGTCTCCAATTCCCATCATACAATAACACCATTGGTACATCTGCTGGTCCTCCAATCCCACTATACCTATAACACCATGGTACATTCCTGGGCCTCCAATCCCACTAGACCTATACACCATGGTGATTCCTGGGCCTCCAATCCCCACTATACCTATAACACCATGGTACATTCCCCTGGGCCTCCAATCCCCACTGATACCTATAACACCATGGTACATTCTGGGCTCCAATCCCCCACCATTACCTAAACACCAGTGGTAAATTCAGTGTCCTCCATCCCACCGACCTATTATAACACCATGGTACATTCCTGGGCCTCCATCACACCGTACCTACACACCATGGTACATTCCTGGGCCTCCAATCCCACTATACTTATAAACACCATGGTACATTCCTGGGCCGCCAATCCCATATACCTATAACACATGGTAAATTCCTGGGCCTCCAATCCCATCATACCTATACACCTGGTACATTTCCTGGGCTCAATCCCATCATACCTATACACCATGGTACATCCTGGGCCTCCAACCCATCAGACCTATAACACCAATGGTACATTCCTGGCCTCCCATCCCATCATACCATAACACCATGTACATTCCTGGGGCTCCAATCCCACCGTACCTATAACACCATGGACATTCCTGGGCCTCCATCCCACTATACCTATAACACCAGGGTACAGTCGTGGGCCTCCAAATCCCACCATAGCTTCTAACATATGTTACGATTCACTCCACACTATCCAATCAAGTTATGACACACTTGTTAAAAGTCTAAGTAAGTACAATTGAAAAAGATGGTGTCTAGACACTGGAGACGAGGATACCATATACCCACTATAACAGATATAACATGTACCATTCTTGCCTAATCAAGATTGACTGAATTGAGCAACCACTATTTAGCTCAATGATAATTGAAGGATTAATCCTGTCGTGTTGTATGTAAGGGATCAGTTGAAACACGTCCAGACCAGTCTTCAGTAGCCAGGGATTTAATGCTTGGCCATGAAAAGTAAGTTTTGATGGTTAAGTTTTGACATTTTGAATATGGCGTGCATCCCTGTGCGTCTGAACCGAGCAGAACTTTTACTTATGTGGTATTGGACTAGGTGGGCAGGGCCTGTACTGAATAAGAATGAAGTGCACACCAAGGGCAAGATCCCTAATGGCATTCCTTCAACCCAACATGGCTTATTGCCTGGCACAACAGGGACACTCGGGCATTTGTCATAATTGAATTTTATTTTTAAAAAAGGTTCTCAAGAAAAGCAAATTAAAGGAATAGCTGTCGCAAAATCTACATGGCAACGGAATCAGTATTAAAGTACGAGGCACTTCCTTTGTGCTGACCCTATAAAGGATCCTACTATTATATATACTGAGTTCTGATTATAAGCACGGGATTTATACATGTTCGACCAGCTATATAGGGCTGTAATTACGCAATGCCATCCCTGTGTTACTAATTAGATGGCTCTACTGCACAGAAAGGGTCTCGGATTCATTACCTCTTCTAACGTAATTGATAGTTTAAATTTCTATATGAAGTGTATTACACTCGCCCCATGCTTAACGCCAGCATTCAATTTACTGGGGCCAACCTGTTAATTTTTCTGGAAGGAAAATGAACTTTATTTTTGCAGTTACGGAAGATGAAGGACATAAAGGGACCACTCCTTCCCTTCTCACATTTCCAGTTTATTTAGTGGAAGGTTAATAGATTATCGCTAATGATCTGTCCGTGCTAGTTTACACATTTAAAGGAGACAGTTACTAATGCAAAACATATTTTTTTCCTTTCAGGCACGTTCCGGTTTTAATCATAGTTTCAGCCTCTGCCCCCTTTTTCTGCCATGCGTATTCCGTCAATCCTGATGACATCATAAGTTTAGGCAGAGGGAACAATACATGGGCTCCAACACAAACATCACATGATTCTTTTGATCTACCCCCCCCGTACTTCATGATAAGCATCATCGTAATTAAAATATATACTGTCCTTGTGATTTCTGCCAATATAAGGATTGATTGACAGGTTTCTCTATGGATATATTCCGTATACAGGGGGAAAAGTCTCCATCATTAACCCAGGCCAGCATCAGTCATCAGTCCAGTCATTGATATTAGACAAGTCTACGCTACTCTCCGAGGATCTGATGAAGAGAAACCTGTGCCAGAAGATGAGGCCTCCTTTGAGGTTTGTGCATGTTGACTGTGGCAGGGGAAGAGTGTTGGACAACAAACGAATACTTAGGTACCTAAGATGTTTCTTCAACTCTGCAGGCTAACAAAAAGCCCCATGCCGCGTTAAGTAGAGGATCCAGACAAGATATTCGCTCAAGGACAGAGCCCATTAGTTTGCACTCTTTTCAAGAAGGGCTTTAATTCTCAAGAAACATTCCAGCGTGTTGTATGCAAGAAATACCGGGAAGAGAAACGTTCACATCGTTTTGGTCTGTGAACTGGCACGCAGCAGGCCGCCGGCTTTAAAACGCTCGCAAGCCAAAACCTACGAATTCAAACGGACAAAACCCGAGAAAAAATATAAGTTGATCGAAAGTTAAAGCGCAAGGGGAGGGAACTGTCAAAAAAAAAAGGGGTCAAAATAAGAGAACCAATATCCATATAAAATGGTTAATTCCTTGTTATCCTCAAGGTGATGGGCGAGGAATGACTAGCCAAGAAAACAAATGGACCCAAGAAAAAACGGAGGTCCTCAAACACAGACATTGTGCATGCAATGGGTAATGATCTGGTCGAAGTCTCAGGCCAACATTGTAGATAGGGTGAAGAAAGTATAATAACAGGTGAAGAAAGTGTTTAAGATGACACGCCAACAGTGTTATCTTTCATATACACTCCAACCCTAATGGGAAATATCTTCAATAGTAGTGAATAGAGAAAGGTTAACGTTGCCAATGTTTGCCTTCATGGACTCTTGGGTGGAACCACAATACAGAGGAATCAGATCACCAAGACACTTTAATTGGACCCTCAGTACAATGGTACAATGGCAGCTCGGTGCCTAGTAATCAGGCTTTAAACAAAAATGCCAACCACCAATCAAGAGCCAGGTTAAAAAACAGTTTTTAATGTAATTTACCTCAACAATAATTTAGGCGGCGACTGGTTAAAAATAACGTATCACATCCTCACCACATGGTGGGCCTTCACCCTAAGTGTCCAGATGTTTTAGATCTTCTAAATTGCCCAATAGCAACATTTTACGAACCTGGAGGAAACATCTAAATGCAGAGAAATGTTTAGTGTCCTGTGTAGTCTACGGAATGTTCCAATATTTATTTTCAGAGATTGTTTTATTTTTTCATTTCTATTCTATGGGAGGGCAACGAAATGAAGGTCCTTAATTTCGCCCTTTAGGGCTTTATTACTTCTACTGGTTAAGCTATCGGTCACCCACATCAAAGCGGCTACCTCCACTTGCAAGATCTACAAGTTCTATTTTAAAAGGAACAGAGTGGAGGTAACAATCTGTTTTAATGGCATTGTAATGTATATAGGAATAAACTTCCAAAATTCTATAACCCTAAATGGTCAGAGAGAATTAGGCTGAATTACTAAACCCATATGTATTAAAGAATGCCAGCAATGACTCATCGGCAGCTGTCTACTGGGCACTGCTATAGCTTTACATCATCGATGAATCTGGCTAAACTATGGAGGCGGGACTTCCGTCCGGTTCAGGACGTACAGTGTAGCTAGGGAAAGTTCCTGCATCGGAATACTCCTGCCAAGGTCATTGTGTTATAAGAAGGATCAAACACATTAAAGCTGCTCTTGGCTCTATCTGGATATAAACGAAGAATTAGGAAAACGATGCTAACACGAACAATATGTAACCGTTCACCCAAGGAGTTTTCCTGGTAAAGTTAATATATATCGCTTTAAAGTCTGGTGTTAATTAGAGAAAACTCCTCACAAGCTTCTTCACCACCTTCCAAGTAATATTTTCACCCTAAAGTAACTTCTTCTCCATCTATCGTGGTGCTTCACATTCGATAATATATTTTCTATCTTTCTTGGATACATTTCTCGATCTGTTATTTCACAACTCAAAAATATACGGGTTCCTTATGACTTTTCTACCTTCTCATCATTCCCTTCTCTCTTCACTCATCCCTTCCCACAACGCTACTCTATGTCTCCATTCACATGTCCCATGGCTCTTTGCATATTTATCATATTCTGCTTCACACACCCATTCACAAACTTTGGGGGGGATGGCTAGACAGTGCTGTGTTTTCAGCCCCATGCTTTGTGCACGCTGAATGCTTACTAACCGTATTCCTTTATAACCCAATAATAAGTCCCCCCCCTACCGCCAGTGTTACCAACAACCTTCCATTTTGCTCAACCATGATCAAAACCAAACTGGACACCAATTTACTTTATCTGTACTGTATCATTGAGTTGAGATCCTACATCATTCCATGTCAAGAGATTTATAAATTTTTGTGTAGACCTTAAAAAACCCACAAAAATGACCCCAATTAAAAAAAAAAACTCACCATCTCCTCTATCCACCAATAACGTTAATCGCCCCAAATCAACTGTTTTGTTCTACATAATTCTAACGTAGTCATGGCCACTGTATCCCTATAGAGCCTCCCACCCCTCCAAAATAAAAATTATAATGGTTATGATAATATCTAACTTTGTTTAGGTTGGAACCAGCCATACTGTTACTCAACCGCACAAGTGCTGTTTCAGTAAAGTCCTGTATAAATTTTGTACGCACTTGGCAGTCTGTTTGCAGACCTGACAACTCTCATATTGCCAGCTCGGGTTATTTCCATATACGTCCTATCATTCGATATAGTGAATCTGATAACATATACGGTAAATGGAAAGACCTCCGGCTACTCATTGGAGGACGTAATTCCCCCTTATTACAAAAATAAAATAAAAGGTTACGGAACCTCAACTGGTAAATAAAATCTTTATATCGTGGTATAAAACAATACGCTTTCCCTTTAGAAGCTGCTTGCACTGGGTATATTTACAGTAAAGTGACGTTTAGGAACCTTTCCCATAGGGAGAGTTGCCGTTATTGTGTGAAATGTTTTTCTTTTACATTAATATTTAATTCATAGGCAGAGAGACTCATGGAAAATATGTAAAGGCTGGAGCTAATATAAACACTGTACCCACGTAAGCAAAGGGTAACTGACATTTCCAGGGCTGGTTGACATTTAACCATTAACGTGCAGAACTTCTACTAGAAGTATAAAACTTTACAGGCGTGGCTTGCACCTTCCTCTCCAACAGGTCAGATCCCACCTGGACCCCTTCCATGTGTTGGGTCAACATCAGTTTAAAGGCTCCAGCACTAAAGCTAAACAGATAACTATGCCTGACTTCCATCGAGTATAGAGATGTCCTCAGAAGTAGCCAAGATAGAGATTAGCTTGGAAAATCATCAAGACCAGACCAGATAGTAAGATTTAGGGATTTATACAAGAAAGGTCTATTCTGGTAACTCGTTTCTTACATACGTGACTGGGTATGTGATTTTGTTTAAGTTTCTTCATAGGTGTTTTTTGCTGATAAATGAGAATTAGGGAATATTTTGTGATGATTTCAGTGGTTTTTATCAAATCTAAAAAATAAAACATTTACCTTTAGATGATTATTATTTCTAAAGGTGTGACCCACAAACAGGTCTATATACAGGCAGGTGGTAGGTACACACAAGCTCAATTTGGACTGATAATTCCAACCGTCAGATTAACCTAGTGTAGCACCAATATTATGTTGCTATATGAATTCACATGATTGGCCTTAATTGTTTCCCAGTCATGTAAATACAACCAATGAGACAAAAATATTGTATCATGTGATCAATTAAATTGAAATATTGGACCATGTGATCCAATTGAATTGAAATATGGACCATCTATCGATTGGACTGAAATATTGGACATATGATTGATTGAATTGAAATATTGGGACCATCTGATCAATGGTCCAAATATTGGACCATCTGACTCGATTGAATTGATATGGACCATATAATGACCAAAGTATCGGACCATCTGATCGATTGAATTGAAATATTGGACCATGATGATTGGACTAAAATATGGACCATCTGCGATCGATTGAATTGAAAATATTGGACCATCTGATCGATTGATTGAATATTGGACCGTACTGATCAATTAATTGAAATATTGGACCATCTGATTGATTGAATTGAAATATTGGACCATCTTATGCGATTGAATTGAATATTGGACCACTCTGATCGATTGGGCTGAAATATTGGACACATGTGATCATTGAATGGAAATATTGGACCATGTGATCGATTGATTGAAATATTGGACAGTGTGTCGCCAGCCTTAAATTGAAGATTTGGACATTCTGGGATGGGCATGCAGAATGTGTCCATCCAATCTAGAAGGTCTAAATCTAGAACCATCAATGGCTATGGTGGGCTAGAGGGTTGGCCATGGTGACAATCAATTGAACCTAGGGGACAATATCCCATAAGTTGATCATTACAAAATCGGTAAGTCGTAGTTAGATATTGTTTAGAATTAAGAGTCGTCAATAACCCTGGGAGACAATCTGGAGTTTTCCATAGAAATGTAACTTTATCAAGTGTTTCTCGTTCTTTCAGTGTTTCCCTTCCCAGAATGCACTGGTTCCATATGTATTTTTGTGTCTGTCTAACCCTATTAACCAGAGAGCTTGGCTAATCTCCCAATAACAGGTCCCATGTAACATGGTGATGTTTTTCGCATTGTATGTCAACGGTGAATGTTTTTTCGCAATGTATGTAACATGGTGAATGTTTTTCGCATTGTATGTAACATGGTGGATGTTTTTCGCACATTGTATGTAACATGGTGAATATTTTTCGCATTGTATGTAACACGGTGAATGTTTTTCGCATTGTATATAACATGGTGAATGTTTTTCGCATTGTTGTAACTGGTGATGTTTTTCACATTGTATGTAACATGGTGAATGTTTTTCGCATTGATGTAACACGGTGAATGTTTGCGTATGTATGTACACGGGAGTTTTTTTGTCGCATGTTATGTAACATGGCGAATGTTACAACGTGAATGTTTTGCGCATTGTATGTAAAGGTGATGTTTTTCGCATTGTAGATAAGTACAATGGTGAATGTTTTTCGCATTGTATGTAACATGGTGAATGTTTTTTGCCTTGTATGTACCATGGTGAATGTTTTTCGCATTGTAGTAACAGGGCGAATGTTTTTGATGCAATACAAAATCAAGCTATGAACTGCACAGGCGTATTTAATGTTTTTAACGAGGAAGGAATGGTTTTAAGCTTAAACAAATTGCAAGAAGAAGTCAGAAATGTACATCAGGACTGGGCCACACTGGCGTGTTTTCTTCACGCACCACTGGTCCGCTTGCGATTGTTAGCATGTGAGAATTGCAGAGCAGTGCATGTCAATGGAGGTGGCCAATTGCGGAGCGCACATAATCACCATTTTTTTGCAGACTATGAGTTCCGATTGAGGCTATTGCCTGGATCACAGTGCAAACACACGTAAAAAACGCACGCCAGTGCACACGCACATTTCACGTGCATTGCCATCCGGCATAGTGTGTACTTATAGTGATACCATGATGAGTCAGTGGTGGCTGCACATGATTACAGGTACCCGTAGCACCACCCCAATAAACCACAGATCTGAATGAATTCATGTATGTTTTTACATTTAAAGGAAAAAATATGGTATAAAATGAATTTTGTGTCGCTATAAAGCCCCCGATATGATAATTTCCTAGGCAAAGGGTAGGGGGTGGGGGGCTTATTTTTGCGTTTTGTTGTTACAAGAGAGGGACAAGTGAAAGTAAGTCTGTGTACTCAATGTTGAGACCTTAACACGCGTGACTAAGGGTGCGTGTACGAGGATTAACAGCTGGGCTTGCGGTAGTGAAACTTCAGTTTTGCAGTAAATTGTGGGTTAGTCCAATATATAAAATATATGAAAAGGAAACTCGTGGCTATTCCACTTATTATAAATCCTGTCCACGTTCCTTAGTAGTAAGAATAAAACTTTGAACAATACAGCGACGACCTTGACACACGGTATTTGTAACTGTTTTATCTGTCTGACTGACAGCGATCTGGCATTGATATTCTACCAGGAAATGGCCGCTAACGCCTTACTCCTGTCCCTGAGTTTTGTGAATTCCAATCCCTATAGAATAAATTAAATGTTTGGTGCGTAATCAAAGCTGAGCACATTTCCATATCTTCGCACCTAGAAGCACAAACACTTTGCACGCATTAATCCTCTCGAAAGAGTCAATGAAACGTGTGGTAATTCCATTGGGTGTGATTTAACCCTTCCTTGCACTACCAGACTGTACCACTGATATCCAGGTCTGTTCTGGAAGTCAGAAAGCAAATGGCATTTTTTGTGAATTGGTCATTAATAATGTAAAAAAAAAAACGTATCACTATCTATCACTAGTAACCCCTAACCAAGGATTCACCATCTTTCACCACAGCAAGCAGTTATTTTCACTTTCACTCAGCACGGGGAGATACAAAGTATCCGATTGGTCTCCATTTGGGAGTAACAGACTGAGCATGCCTGAGCCAATGGACTGGAAAGAAGGAGTGGTCAAAAGTAATAATGGGCTAAGTATCTCCTGTGCATCTACAGGATGACAGTAACCATTTATAATCATTTATTTTAAAAAATTATATTTTTCCTGTAATACACGCCTGTTTATGTCAAATAACTTATGTCAACCTGCTTTATGGCTTTGATAACCTGCATCTAACATGTAGCAGATCCCGTTATTTTATCCAACTTGGACGACCACATAGGGAGACCATTCATGATAACAGCTTATTATTAACAAGTGATTATAGGTCATTTAGAAATCACATCTGAGGACAATCCCATACAAATGATAGATGGATCTGATTGATGGAGTCCCTGGGAGGAGATGAGATAATGTGAAATAAATTGCAAAAGGTGGAAAAAGAAGAGGTGAAAGACCAACGGATATCATTCTAGATGGAAAAAAACACACAGACAGGAGAGATACTACAGAGGCTCGGACCCCCTAAGGTCCCGTCAAGGCCCCTGACACCCCCCCTCCCCCAGTGCCAGTCCTAGGGGACTGTAGGTAGCCAATGGACATATGGGAACCCAGAGGAACGTGTGGACTTAAGAAACATCCGTGGTTCTGATCCGCACATGACCCAAGTACTTAATAATTATACCACAGGCAGGTTCTGATCATTCGCTGACCACACATGACCCAAGATATAAACTATTACATTAAAGATGACCAGAAGGGATCATGTTGATAATATGGACGACAAATGGTCCAAGGTCACACGCCTAAAAGGTAAACAGTGAACTGGACCATTTAATTGTTGCATTAAACTAACCATGGAGTATGTTCAGTTATATTCAGGTAAATCCCCCACCCCCAAGCAGACCAGAGAGCAGACTTGCCCTTTAAATACATTTTTTCAGAGACATAACGATCCATTCCATTTCTACCAGCTTGACTTTCATTCATAAAGAGACGGGATATTGTGGGTGCAGCTTGGACACTGTCTCTATATTCCTTATTCCCAATGTGGCAGGTACGGTAGTCTCACCTGTCCATGGCTGGGACCGTTAGGGAAGATAGAGGTAGGACTCCATTCAGGTAAGTAACACAATATCACAATACAGTCCAGAGCACACACAGGTATAACCCAGAGGAAGGGACAGTGTGTCCCGAAACATTGTGTATGTTGTTATAATAAATCATTTTGCATTCACCTGATTAGTGTGCTCCCCTGTATCTTTCTTGTGCTAAGTAACACATATACACTTTAATTGCAATTTCATTGTAGAGGCCTGAAGGGGGTGTGTGTAGTTCGACTATGAACAAAAAGAATGAACAACCTTCCACCGTACCTGTCCTTACCCCACTACAAATGATTAATAAAGTACCACAGTGGAAGACCCCCACAGAGCGCCTGTCGTTTGCGGCGGTCTTTGTTTTTCCAGGCACGTTGTGGGAATAATAACGGTCTCAGTTGTAAACAGAGCTGAACCCAGAGATGCAGGACACATCTAGGCTGCGTTCTATCTTGATATATCTCCAGTCTCTGTATAGAATATACAAGTCCGCGTTTTGTAAGCACAGAGACAAGTCTGGCGTTGGGGATGCTCTAGCGAATTATAATATCGTCTGACTGGGACGCTACAGTCTAGCTCTGGCTCAAACAGATTCAGGGGGGGGGGGAAATGCAATAAAGCTTAGATCTCCGCCGCGCTCGTCTGCTATCTACCGGATCCCTTAGTGTATGGGGCCTACCCAGAGCTACATTAAAGCCGTACATATGAATGTAAGTCGCCGCTAAGGTCGGTCGGGAAATCCGGAAAATTTCCATCGGTCGTTATGGCTCCCTTTACTTTAGTACCGCTTATGGGATCGTTGCCATGTGTACAGGTTTCCAACGCAATGTGCGAAAAGATACCATTGTGATCTGTCGGCACATTGCGATAGAAATCCCATGTGTATGGCCACCTTAAGCCATGTTAAGCCATCTTAGAACCTGGGGGCAGCTCCTACCAAAAAGCTTTGCGTGTACATTTGGCTCTAATAACTTGTTCTTTCCTTTTAAAGAGAACTTAACCCAAAACTATAAAAGATACGGTAACAAGGGATAAGATCTTTGCAGCTTGTTAGGGCTAGACCAAACTGACGCGTTTTTCTTGCGTTTGCGCGTGCGTTTTTTTTCCCAATCATTGGAATTGCGGCAACGCACGAAAAACCCACTTTTCGGGTGCGGTGCGATTGCGTTTTGCGTTCCGCATTTTAAATCGCAATCGCATGCGTTTTTCTATATGTAACGGAAAAACGCATGCGCCAACGCAAGGAAATCGCACATGAAATCGCATGAGATTCCGTGTGCGATTGCGTTGCAGTGTGCCGTGCCCTTACTGTTGCAAATACGGAGACCAACAATGCGATTCCTTAAAGGGAAAGTTTAACCCGGTAAAAAAAACTTACCATCCCCCCCTCCCGAGATCATTATAGTAACCTACCTCTACCTACTTACATTTCTTCTGAGATGATGTACATACCCTTCAACTATAATAAAAGCCAATCTGTTGAGATTTATTAGCATATATTGTCGTTTTAATTGGTTGTTCAAACATGTAATCTTAATTAAAGGAATAACTAATGTCAATAAAAGCAAAGGATGCTTCACTGTATAATGACCTACAACATGTTTATTGTAACTATAAAATGTGATCCAAATCTGATCATTAATGTTGCCTCTCTTCCTTTTTTTCCCATAGTCCTCTGCGGCTGGTGATATCATGCCAAGTCTTTAGGACTGAGGTTTTCCCAACATCGGAGAGCAGATTCCCCAATGTTCAGTTGATCAGTTCAGGTCATTACATCAGGAAACTGAAACTTAAAGGGCAACTACACTGCACAACACTCTTTAAAATCAAACACCTGCAGGCTGAAGGAGCGAGTTCTCCTCCTGTTTATTCTTCAGTACATACAAAGCAGCTGTAGGCGTTAAGTACAATAATTCCGATATTGGTTTCTCAGCCTGAATTGCATGGACGCAGGGATTGTGAATTAGACAGCTGATTGCTTTGCACATTCTGAACGTCCAGAGGAAGTAATACCTGCTATTACCTGCCCAATACTAGTTACAACAAATACACAAAGTTATTGCACAGTGTCCTTTAATTTATTATCAAGCCAATTCTTTTTCAGACCCTGTGCAGTGTTTATATAACTGCAGGCTCTACTGTAAACAGCAATAAAAACACACATATATACAGGATACACGCATATATACGATACAAGCTATATACGGATACACGCATATATACGGATACACGCATATATAAGTACCACTATATACGATACACGCATATACAGGATACACATATCTACAGATAACGCATATATACGGATACACAATATATACAGGATACACACAATATATACAGGATACACACATATATACAGGATACACGCATATATACAGGATACACGACATATCTACGGGATACACGCATATATACAGGATACACGCATATATACAGGATACACACATTAATACAGGATACACGCATATATACAGGATACACGCATATATAAGGATACACGCATATATACAGGATACACGCATATACAGGATACACACATATATACAGGATACAGCATATATACGGATACACGCATATATACAGGATACACTTATTATATACAGGATACCGCATATATACGGGATACACGCATATATAGGGTACACGCTAGATACAGGAACACGCCTATTATACGGTATACACGCATAATTATACAGGATACACGCATATCTACGATACACGCATATCTACAGGATACAGCATAATACGGATACACGCATATATACAGGTGACAAACATATATACAGGATACATACATATATACAGGATACACACATTATACAGGATACACGCATATATACAGGATCACCATATATACAGATACATACATATATACAGGATACACGCTATATACGGGATAACGCATATATACAGGATACACACATATCTACGGAATACACGCATATATACGGGATACACACATATATACAGGATACACACATATATACAGGATACACCCATATATACAGGATACACCATATATACAGGATACACGCATAATCGGGATACACGCATATATACAGGATACACACATATCTACAGGATACACGACAATATATACGGATACACGCATATATAGGATCACAGCATATATACAGGATACACGCTATTACGGGATACATGCATATATACAGGATACACACATATCTACAGGATACATACATTATAACAGGATACACGCATATATACAGGATACACGCATATATACGGGATACACGCATATATACAGGATACACACCATATCACAGGATACATACATATATACAGGATACACGCATATATACAGGATACACGCATATATAAAGATAACACATATATACAGATACATACAATATACAGATAACATACATAGAATACATACATATATACAGGATACATACATATATACATGATACAATACATATACACGGATACATATAACAGGATACTACCTAATCTACAGGATACATACTATATACAGGATACATGCATATATACGGATAATGCATATATCGGACAGCATATTACAGGATACACACATATATACAGGATACACGCATATATACGGATATACATCATATCTACAGGATACATGCATATATACAGATACACGATATATACAGGATACACGCATATATACAGGATACAACATATATACAGGATACACGCATATATACAGGATACACACATATATATAGGATACACACATATATACAGGGTACACGCATATATACAGGATAAAGGCATATATACAGGATACACTCATATATACAGGATACACACATATATACAGGATACACGATATATACAGGACACATGCATATATACAGGATACATACATATATACAGGATACACGCATATATACAGGATACACGCATATATACAGGATACATGCATATATACAGGATACACGCATATATACAGGATACACGCATATATACAGGGTATTCGCATATATATAGGTATATCATATATACAGGATACACGCATATATACAGGATACACACATATATACAGGATATACGCATATCTACAGGATACATACATATATACAGGATACACGAATATAAAAGGAACATTCAATATACAGGATACATACATATATACAGGATACATACATATCTACAGGATACATACATATATACGGGATACAACATATATACAGGATACACACATATATACGATACATCATATCTACAGATACATACATATATACGGGATACACACATATATACAGGATACACGCATATATACAGGATACCACATTATACAGGATACATACATATATACAGGATACACAATATATACAGGATACACGCATTATACAGGATACACGCATAATAAAGGATACACGCATATATACAGTACACACATATATAACAGGATACATACTATATACAGGATACACACATATATACAGGATATATATACAGATACTGCAATATACATGATGATACATATAAATGGATACGCACATATATACAGGATACACACATATATACAGGATAAATACATATATACACACATATATACAGAATATATACAGGATACACGCATATATACATGATACATACATTAAAATGGGGATACACACATATATACAGGATACACATATATACAGGATACATACATATATACGGGATAACACATATACATACAGCATATATACAGGATACACGCTATATACAGGATACACGCATATTTCATGATACACGCATATATACAGGATACATACATTATACAGGATACACACATATATACAGGATACATACATATATACAAGATACACACATATATACAGGATACTATATACAGGATAAACATATATATAGATATACACGAAATACAGGATACACATATATACAGCAGGATACAACATATATACAGGATACACACAATATATACAGCATACATACACATATACAGGATACATACATAGAATACATACATATATACGGATAACATACATATATACATGGATACATACATACAACGGATACACACATAGAATACTACACATATATACAGGATACAATACATATATTACAGGATACACACATATATACAGGCAGGATACACACATATATACAGGATACACAATACAGGAATACACAATATATAACAGGATACATACATATATACAGGCAGGATACACACATATAAACAGGATACACAATATACAAGATAAAATATATACATGACACACACATACATACAGGATACATACATATATACAGGCATGATACACACATACATACATGATACATACATAGGGTACATACATATATACAGGATTCATACATATATCAGGTACACGCAGATATATAAGGTACAATGCATATATACAGGATACACACATATATACAGGATACATCATATATACAGGCAGGATACACACACATATACCGATACACACATATATAAGGATACATACATATATACAGGATACACATGTGTATATATACACAGGATATAAACACACACACACACAACACACACACACAACACAACACACACACACTATATATATATATATATATATATATTATATAATATATAAAATAAATATATAGAGGATACACGCCATATATACAGGATACATGCATATATACAGGATACACACATATAACAGGTATACACATATATACAGGATACACATATATATACAGGTACAACATATATACAGGATACACACATATATACATGATACACACTTATACAGGATACATACATAATACTGACGGATACACGCTTCATTACAGGATACACCAGCATCTATACAGGATACACACATATATACAGGATACACTGATATATATACAGGATACACACAATATATACAGGATACATACATATATACAGGATACACACAATAATATACAGGAGATATACATAACACATATATACAGGATACACACATATATACAGGGATAAATACATAATACA